>VWZE01003512.1:201737-220221 GCA_013396675.1 Eubucco bourcierii
TGATCTAGTCTTGAGGTCTGTGGTGACAGGTTGGACTTGATGAACTTTGAGGTCTCTTCCAACTCTGGTGATACTCTGGTACTGTGATACTCTATCAACACGGTAAATTCAACCCCAGGTGACCTCATTATGACAATCTTCCATATTATGGATTTTCAGAATTGTGAGAAATTGTAAGCTTGGTTTTAAAAACTGTTGGCTCAGAATTTGTCTATGGAAATAAACAGGTTTTAGCCAGAGCTGCTGTTAGATTTCAGTGTGCAGCTTTGCTGTCATTTGGGCTGATCAATGTTTATTTTTTTGTGTATGGTTTTTCAGTGAATGCAAAGATATGATACAGAGTTGAGGTTTGAAGGCAATTGGTATATTGGGTCTAAATGTTCACCGTGGAAAACCAAAATGTTTTCTCCGGTTTTGGTTGTGGATTTCCACTCTGTGAGTTAATTTGTCTCCCAGCTTTTGTAGAAGGTAGCTGTAGTAGCACTGCTGTCATAGAATCGTAGAATGGTAAGGTTGGAAGGGACCTCAAGGATCATCTAGTTCCAACCCCCTGCCATAGGCAGGGACACCTCCCACTAGGACAGCTCACTCAAGGCCTCCTCCAACCTGGCCTTGAACACCTCCAGGGAGGGAGCAGCCACAACCTCTCAGGGCAACCTGTTCCAGTGTCTCACCATCCTCACTGTAAAGAACTTCCTCCTAACATCCAGTCTAAATCTCCCCTCTGCCAGTTCAAACCCATTGCCCCTTGTCCTGTCAGTGCAAGACCTTGTCAATAGTCCCTCCCCAGCCTTCCTGTAGGCCACTTTCAGATACTGGAAGGCTACTCTGAGGTCTCCTTGAAGTCTTCTCTTCTCCAGGCTGCAGAGCCCCAGCTCTCTCAGCTTGTCCTCACAGGAGAGCTGCTCCAGCCCTCTATCCTCTTTTACCATTTCATATAGCAAATATTACAGACAATGTAAGACAGTTCATGAAATTACTGTATTTTTCATATTTGAAAGAGCTTTTTTGACTAGATCAGCCTCTTGTCCACGGTCAATAACTTTCATAATGCACCAAGTAATAGGGCCTGACACGGACAGGGGAAGTCTTCCAAGTGCCAATCCTGTGAAAGCTGCCATGAGTTGAATCCATTTTGGGACATTGCCACCATTTATGTACATTAGCAGGGTCTTCAGGTACCACACACAAACACTGAGTAAGTAGTAGTGTGCTGAGAGGTAATACATTCCCTCTTCTGTTTGTAAGGGCACACAAGCATTTGCTGCATAGGCTTAAATCAGTCCCAGCAGCCTGTTGTTCCCTCTAAAGTTCAGACCAGTGCATATGCAGTTAATGAAGCAGATATGTATGGCCTCTAAAAGTTTTGGCTGTCATTATGACAGGGTGGTTTTTAATAGGAATAATGTGGAGCTAGGGATCCTGTCACATTCACCTATCACTGGCTCCGTGATCGCTGTTAGGGAACATGCTCGTGTTCATCCATTTTCCCTGTGTGGCTGGGAAAAAAAGTGTACATTAGATAAACCCAGTTGATGGAAATACTAGAGACAACTTACACCAGAGATTTTCCCCTTGTTTTCATATGTTCTATTTTGCATGCATTTCAAGCAGAATGAGAATTGCCAGAGGAAAGAAGCACCATGTGGGTATGATGAAACTCAAATATGGCACCCTGCAGACTGCCGTGGTCTGGGAGCCAGGGGTGCAGCCTTGCACTTGGGCTAGCTTACCCAGCCTGGCACCTCATGAAGTCCTGTTCTACACTGTAGAAGTACTTATTCTAAAAGTCCCAGATCATTCTTGTTTTCCCAGGACGTACAGTATAACTATTTCAGCATTTGAGAGACTTTCAGGGCTAAATTAGCTTAACTGTTAACCTGATCAAATTGAATGGAATTGCTTTGTTTTGGCATCTTTGGGTGTGAGTACACTGCTGTTTTATTGTCTCAGTAGACTTCAAATACACAGATAATAAAGGAATTGGTTTCTTTTGCCTTTCTGGAAACCAGTCAGCTTTTCTCCAGCTCCATTTGAGTGAATTTTGGTGGCCCAAGTCTTTCACTCATTGTGTGTGAATCATGGCATGAAACTGCCCTGCTGAAGCTATTGCGCTCCCTTCCAATTCGGATGGTCCCAGGTGGATGGGCTTGCTTGGAAAAGTGCATCAAAACAACAGGTTTTCATTCTTCAAGGGTCTTACAGTACTTCACCCCTTTACAGTACTTCCTGCCCCTTTACTCTGCTCTCGTCAGACCCCACCTGGAGTACTCTGTCCAGTTCTGGAACCCTTAGCACAAGAAGGACATGGAAGTGTTGGAACGGGACCAGACGAGGCCACGAGGATGCTCAGAGGGCTGGAGCAGCTCTGCTATGAGGACAGGCTGAGAGAGTTGGGACTTTTCAGCCTGAAGAAGAGAAGGCTTCCAGGAGACCTTAGAGTAGCCTTCCAGTATGTGAAGGGGGCCTACAGGAAGGCTGGAGAGGTATTATTTACAAGGTCTTGCAATGACAGGACAAGGGGCAATGGGTTTAAACTGGCAGAGGGGAGATTTGGACTGGATGTTAGGAGGAAGTTCTTTGCAGTGAGGGTGGTGAGGCACTGGAACAGGTTGCCCAGGGATGTTGTGGCTGCTCCCTTGGTGGAGGTGTTGAAGGCCAGATTGGAGGAGGCCTTGAGTGAGCTGTCCTAGTGGGAGGTGTCCCTGCCTATGGCAGGGGGTTGGAACTAGATGATCCTTGAGGTCCCTTCCAACCTTACCATTTTATGATTCTGTGATTCACCCAAAAGTTACTGACAAAGCTATCCTTTCCCCAACAGTTTTATGAAGATCTTTTAGTTCTGCTTTTAATAAATTTACATTTAATGGCATATGGTGACAAATCATAGGTGTTGTGCAGTACTGGAGTGACTTGGAGAGGCTGCTCCCTTGAAAGGAGAGGCAGATACTCTCCATGGCCAGTGTGCAGTGTTAATTTAAAAAAAAAAAATAATTATAAAAAATTCCCCTGGTCCTGAATGCTCTCTGCAATGCCTCTCAGGTGTGTGAACACAAGCTTAGCACAACAGAACAGCTCAAATAATAATCAGGTGGTTGTTTGGACAGCAATTATTTTTTATCCTTTTCTTCACAAAAGACTTCATCTAGGTGTGGGTTACTTGTTAACAGCTGAAGTCAAGTAGTGATAGGTGAATGGCTTCTCTCTGTTTATCCAACATAATGCAAGAAAGCTGTGTTTTTAAATAGTCTGTGCAAGGACTGTATAACCAAATGTCTCCACCCTTTGCAAACAAAGGTTTTACTGAAAAGTAATCCATTTGCCACATACAGAGAAAAGAAAAAGTGAAAAAGGGGATAAAAATACCCTGTTCATGATGGAAATGAGAATCCAGACTGTCTTCCTTCTGTGTTCTTAACACATTTCTGGTGATCCTATGAGCTGAACACAAAGGAGGGAGAGAAGAGCTTTGGGGGAACAGCCTGCATATCAACCACTTTGCAAACTAGGGCATTTTTGAAGACAGTTTGAGAAGAGTTTATGTCATTCAGCTGCTCTAAGAGCTCCTCAGCAGAGTTTGCTGATGGGCAAACTAATTTTTGAAGATTGCTACTTGGCTGTACCTCAGTTGTGACCTGCAGATACATGTTCCCGTGGTAGTTGGTCACCAGTCTTACATTTTGTACATAGTAGCCACTGCTTCCTAAGCAACAGCAAGAGAACCACAAACAAGATTGCAACAAGACCTTTTAAAATACTGCAAGATTAGAATCCAGCATGTGGGATTTTTGAACACATTTAAAAAAAAAAAATTAGAAGTCTTGTAAACCCTTCATTCCCAGATGGGTATTTTTAATGTGTGTGTGTGTATCTTTCTAGGAAAATAAATTTACTTAGGAAGGCTTCGAGGAGACCTTATAGCAGCCTTCAAATATCTGAAGGGGGCCTACAGGAAGGCTGGGGAGGGATTATTGACAAGGTCTTGCAATGACAGGACAAGGGGCAATGGGTTTAAACTGGCAGAGGGGAGATTTAGACTGGATATTAGGAGGAAGTTCTTTACAGTGAGGGTGGTGAGGCACTGGCACAGGTTGCCCAGGGATGTTGTGGATGCTCCCTCCCTGGAGGTGTTCAAGGGCAGGTTGGAGGAGGCCTTGAGTGAGCTGTACTAGTGGGAGGTGTCCCTGCCTATGGCAGGGGGTTGGAACTAGATGATCCTTGAGGTCCCTTCCAACCCTGCCATTCTATGATTCTGTATAGACATGTAAGTTCAGCTGTAAACTGAATTGGAAAAGAACAGATGATGACACTCCTCTTCCAGCATTTTTTAATTCATGCAGTAGGATACAAGACTTTGTAATGATTTTTCCAGTTGCTTGCCTTTGTGTTTTTCTATATAGGTAGCTTTCTCTCTGCTTCTTGCTCTTCAAAATGAGGCTTGGTATGAATTGAGAAGTGTCTTAGCAAACAGGGTATCTATGCTCTACACCAACTGCCTCCCTGTGTCAAACAAAAATCCCCAAAAAGGGGATTTTTCTCTCCATGTCCTTGCAGAATGTTTGGTTGTCTTCTTCCTCACACTGCAAAAGACTTGTGGTAGAGGCTTTATATGCAGCACACCAAGTCTCTGGAAGTCTGTTAGGCTCCTGTTTCTGGAACAGTGATGAGCAAAACAGTACAGAGAGACCCTTTGGTGCAGTTTGGAAACTGTGTAGTAGCTTCAGTTTAACATTAGCTGTCAAGGTCACGTTCAACGCTGAGAGAAGTCCCTCAAAAAGTTTGGCCATTGCTTCTGCAGATCTTACCTAGAGAAGGCTCTAACAGCCAAGGTGGTGCTTAGCAGCATACAGCATGGCAGGAGCAGTGCGTGGGCAACATTTGAGTGATGTGACATGAGGTAGGCAATGGGGAGTGGAGTGGGAGCCACTGCTGTAGTGGCCCTGTGCCCTGCTTGGTGATGCTTGGCTATGAGACATTTTAGCAAAGTTTAGTGCTGGGGTGTACAGGAGCTGAGCAGCCCAAGCCAGGGGTGTTGGAGATAAGGGCAATTTAGGAACAGTCTACACCCCCTAAAAATAATTAACTGCATACTCTGGACTGCATTAATAATTACAAGCTGTTTAATTTTGGACTTTCTAATCCTTTTTTACATTCTTTTATGAATGGTAGAATTATGATGATCAGTGAAATAAGCTGAGGTGGCAAATGAAAAAGGACCGTGATATGGGAAAGATGTTACATTGCTGTTCCTGTCTTCAGATATGTTTGATGTCTCTTTTTGTTGTTTAATTGGCCTAATTTCTGTGTTCTATTAATGTTTTTGGGTTTGTTTTGGGATTTTGGTTTGGTTTTTTTTTAACTTAAATTATCATTCTTTAATTCGGCAGATGCCAAAAGCTCAGCTTAAAATTTTTAGTTATTTAACTTTGTTCTTAAAAAGTCTTCAAATGCCCAACATTTTGGAGCTTAGCTCTGTTAAGTCACTATGTTCTTGTGATGGTTTGGGAGTTCTCTGCCCTTCCACACTTTGTAAAGTGACCCAGACTAGAACTCAGCCGACTGGAAGTTAAGGACTGAAGCTCTATTTACAGCTCAGCACAATATACAAGCAGAGATATACACTACAGACAGGAATAGTTACAGAAATAGACAAGTTAAAGGTAATACAGAAACACAACTCCCCTCCCAGAAATCAGAGACCCCAGGAGGGGCTCCCAACCACCCTTCCACCTTCTCCCCACCCCTGTACCTTACTCCAAGGTTTGCCTTACATGCAAGGTAAATTAGGAGGATCAACCAGGGGGGTTAGAAGAAAAGTGGTTAGTGAAAATTAATTGGCAGAAGAGCCAGAACCAGAAGCTGCTAGATCCAGCAAGAGTCAGACAGAGACTGACTTATCTATATGTTTTGGTTAGTGTTCCCAAACAATTCTCCAGCGAGCCTATGAGTGAAGTAGACATCATGATGTTTTCCTTTCACAGCCTATAGTGTAATTTTCTCTATTAAAATATTCTAATTAGCCTCAAACCAGCACAGTTCTGGAAAACAACTCCTGAAATGTAATGGATAAAATGAGAAATAAGAAACATAAGGTAATGATCAATAAAATGTAATCAGGAGCGATGTGCCGCTAGATTGCTCAGACCTGCTTAAATGCTACTGATTGCTGGGTCTGCAGCATGTTAGCCCTTGCTGAAGCAGATTCTCCAAGAACTTGATTAGTTTCTCTTGGCAAAGGTAGACTCTGGTGCCAGGAGGAGGAACACCCCCTGGATGGCTGCTTTGAGTGCCCGCCGACCCTTGAGTTCACCTACATTTGTATAATGGAGATAGATTGAAGTGGTTCTCCCAGCACGTTTTAAAACGTTGCTAAAACCTTCCAAATGCTAGGCTGTGAAAGTTAGCCAGCTGAATTTTCTCCCTTTTTTAGTGCCATGGGAAGGCATGCTGTGTGTCTGAACTTTACCTGAGCTCAGCTGTTTGCCCTGCCTTGGAACAATATGGGAATAACAGATGCTCTACATTCTTTCTCACAAACGTATTCTTTTTTCCATACTCCTCTTTGACTGAGCTTGTGCCAGAAGTTGCTGAAATGGTAGGAAGGCCCCGGAAGCTGGTAATTTGCTCACTAAGAGCCCCACAAAAGATACCCATTTTTTGGTATGCTTCTTACCATCTACAGGCAAATATAATTAAGAAATTGAGTCAGTTTATAAATAGGTCATGGATCATGTAATAAACTGTGATTGTTGACATTTATGGAGGCTTTTTCTCCTGAACGTTGTTTATGAAAGGCAACCAGCGAAGGCAATGAGGGAAAAACTGCTGTAGGCTTCTTCTGTGGGCAGTCCTCAGCCTCTCCAGCTCCTCCTCTCTCTTCAGTGTATCTTTTGAAGCTCCCTTTTAGTATTTTCGTGTACGTACATGTGCTGCACTTCAAATGGTGCAGCAGTTGATTTTCTTGTACTGAGCTATGGGTTGTTAATTGCTGGGCTGGTTTTAATGGGATTCATCTGAATGCTGCCTTTTCCCTCGGGAGGCTGTGGTGCACATCAAATCACCATTGTGTGGAGCTGCACGCAGTGGGTATCCCAGGTTGGGCACAGTGTATCCTACCAGGCTACCAGATGTCCTGTGGGACTGACACCTTCACCAGGTCAGTGTGAAGGGCACCAACTGTCTTTGGTAGCATAGATGTTTGTGCATCTCAACCACAAATCAATCTCTGGAACAGCTAGGGGGGCATGCATGGTCTTGCTCTCTGAAGGAGAGCAGCAGTATGTCAAAGCACCATTACTGCTGCAGGCAAGAAAGGGGTCAGGGTAGAGTCTGTTCTTGAGGCAGTCAGTAAATTAGCCATTGGGTTCTTAATTCATTTTCTGTGGATTGAATCTCCTTTTTGCACCAAAAGTGTCTGCTCCAGTCAGAGGCAGCTGATCTGAACTAAAAAAATTCTTGCTGGAGGCAAAATGCATATTCTGTCTTCGTTATCCACACCAGACTGGTGAGAAAAAAACAGAAGTGGGGGAGGCAGTGAAAGCCAGATCAGGAAGAGAGTTGAAAGACCTGAGGCTGAGCCAAAGCTGTGTCTGTGTTCAGGTTTTCCTCCTGTGATCTTGTGTGCTCAGAAGTACAGTTAGTTGGATTCAGGAGAAGGATTACCAGGGTTGTCCAAGGAATGACCTGGAACAGAGCTTCTCGAAAACTGGCAGTTTTGGGTTGCAAAGTTGTGGCTTGGCCCGATTGGTAAGGAGGCAAGGAAAGGGCCAAGCAAGGTGGAAGCTGCATCCTGTAGGGATCTTCGAGGAACAATAGCATCTTTCATACTTCATGGCTGTAAAATGCATGAATCAACTCACCTGAGGCAGAAGGAGGCAGGAGCAGCTGACATCAGCTGCAGGAGTGGAGTCTCATTCTTTTGGGATTAGCACATTTCCTGACTGACCCAATCTGCACTCCAGAGGCTGTCTCCCCTCATCCCTAAGGATACAAGCTGGGGACTGATATTTTATATGCTGGTTCCCTTGTGTTAGACAACCCACAGCTCTCACACAGGAACCCAGTAAGAGGTCAAGGTCAGTGCTCCTGTTGCTGGACATAATGCTGGGTGATATGCCATGTTGTGCTCTTCATGGTGTCCTCACCCAAGAACAGTACCCTGAACTGCACAGGGTGTCAAGGACAGTCCTGCCCTGCGTGGGTATGGGGACAACCATGGTCTCCCTCCCAATGGACAGCTAAGGGTGGATGTGTAGGGCTTGGCTTTTTGGATAGCCCATGTGAAGGCCCACAGTTGTGTCTGAGGGGCTGCCTTCCTCATCTCCCCCCCCAAATTTCTTCAGTTGAAATTGTAGTGCAAAAGGTTCCAGAGTGACCAAGATGGGGTTGGATGTATCCACAAGAAAACCCTTTGTCCAAAATCCCTCCTTCTCTGCTCTCTCTCTGGGTCAGTGTTTGGTACACAAATAAAAGCCAGAGAGAAGCCAAATTAGACTCGATTACAATCTGTCTTTTGCCACAGCACTCAATCTGGTGTTGAATATTGATATTAATAGGATTATTCTCTTGTCAGATGGAAGCTGGAGATAGTAATCCCAGATGTGCATGCCTGATTTGAAGGCCTGATTATCTCGTTGGTGTCAGTTCTTGGCCAGTTATCAAAGGAACTCTCATGCACATCACCTTGCAGCTCCTCATTCCCAGCTCTGCAAGGAGGAGGAGTACACTTAAACAGTTTCCAGCTAGTAAGCCAATGTTTGTCATTTTTTCCCTCAGGGCAGTAGTGCCAAGAACAGGCTCCTGAGCTTGTCAGGCAGAGGGAGGATGGAGGAAGGTTTCTCATGGTTGAGCACAGCAGATGAGGACAGAGCTGCCGTGCTGCAGCGGGAAAGTTACAGCATGGCGTATTGTCAAGGATGAGGTGCTTGTTGCAGCCTTTTGGGTGGTGAGGATTTAGTTTAAGGTAAAAGATCAGGTCTTCATTCTGCTGACTGCAGGGCATGTCTGACTGAGAAACCGCAAACTGTTGCCTTGCTTTTGGAAAGAATCATTTTAAAAGGCTCTTTGCTGGTAAAATAAAGCTTAAAATCTAAAAGTGTTACCAGGTGGCTCGAGAGAGGTTAGAGAGGGTTCAGAAGTCATCACTTCTTAAAAACTCATCTGTTACTTTGCTTTCATCAGTATAGAATCATAGAATGGTAAGGTTGGAAGGGACCTCAAGGATCATCTAGTTCCAACTCCCTGCCATAGGCAGGGACACCTCCCACTAGGACAGCTCACTCAAGGCCTCCTCTAACCTGGCCCTGAACACCTCCACGGAGGGAGCAGCTACAGCCTCCCTGGGCAACCTGTTCCAGTGCCTCACCACCCTCACTGTAGAGAACTTCCTCCTAACGTCCGGTCTAAATCACCCCTCTGCCAGTTTAAACCCATTGTCCCTTGTATAGCACATTAACTAGGAAACCTGGTGTTTCTGTATTCGTTTACATTCATCACTTAGTGTCATTTAGTAACAAAGGTATCAAGAAGGGCAAACAACTGTTTCCTACTTCTAAAATCTCCAGAGATCATTTGGTGCCTGTCATGGTGACACCAGGTTAAATATGGATGTGTGTCGTTCTGAAAACAGAGTATAATACATTGTGATGGTTTGGGAGTTCCCTGCCCTCCCACGCTTTCTAAAATCACCTGGACTAGACTCAACCGACTAGACGTTAAGGACTGAAGCTCTATTTACAGCTCAGCACAATGCACAAGCAGAGATATACACTATAGACAGGAATATTCACAGAAATATACAAGTTAAAGGTAATACAGAAACACAACTCCCCTCCCAGAAATCAGAGACCCCAGGAGGGGCTCCCAACCACCCTTCCACCTTCTCCCCACCCCTGTACCTTACCCCAAGGTTTGCCTTACGTGCAAGGTAAATTAGGAGGATCGGCCAAGGGGGTTAGAAGAAAAAGTGGTTAGTGAGGATTAATCAGCAGAGGAGCCAGAGCCCAGAAGCTGCTAGATCACCCCAGCAGCTCCTGTTCCAGCAAGAGCCAGAGACAGACTGACTTATCTATTGTTTTGGTTAGTGTTCCCAAACAATTCTCCAGCAAGCGTATGAGTGAAGCAGACATCATGATGTTTTCCTTTCACAGCCTATAGTGTAATTTTCTCTATTAAAATATTCCAATTAGCCTCAAACCAGCACACCAGTTTACACACAAAGTGAGTTTGGAGGATTGGCACAGGGGTTACTCAGCAGAGTGGTTAGTTAGGTTACTCAGCAGAAAGCCAGAAGACACACTGGCTCTCAGAGAGACCAAGAGATTCTATGTGTTCTTTCACATGTTATCTATGTTCTATGTGTTCTATATCTATGTATCTATGTGTTCTTTTACATGTTATCTATGTTCTATATGTTCTATATCTATGTATCTATGTGTTCTTTCACATGTTATCTATGTTCTATGTGTTCTATATCTATGTATCTATGTGTTCTTTTACATGTTATCTATGTTTGTGTTCTTTTTCTTATAGATCTGAGCAAGCCTGAGTGAAGTAGACTCCTCATTGTTTTCTTTTCACAGCCTATAATTTTTTTCATTAAAATATTCCAATTAGCCTCAAACCAGCACATACATACAGGATCTCCTATCTCCATCATTCACTGGCAGTGACATCTTGGCCTTTCCCAAGGCACGTTGATGAGGAGCTGTTTAATTGAGCTGAACAAACTGGTACTTTGGGTGGTGGGGGGAGGGAGGACATGACAGTGTGCTGGGGGAGCTGCTGGAGGAAGGGCAGCACTGGCCTGTGGGGAGGCTGGGTTGGCTGGGAAACTTGCACTCAGTGTGGAGTCAGGGCTTGAAATGTTGAATGTGCATTCTCCGAATGACTTTGTGAAGTGCCGAGGGCCAAGCCCGCGTTGCTGTGCTGCAGCTGGCAGTGAGAGAGAGATTAACCCGGAGGAGGTGACAGAGTAAGTCACTGTGGTGCACCCAGTTAGACTGGCACCTGCAGCACCTGCAAAGTCAACATCCTGCGGCCATTTCTTAGATCCAGGTAGACTGGAAGTTATTTCTGCAATTCAAATAAAAATATTTTACAGGTATTGAACGTGGATCAAGTATCATTAAAATCCGTAACTAGTCTGTGTAAGAGAAGAGCCACGAGTGAAGTTTATGATGGGTTAAATTAGCTTGTATCACTTCTGAACCAGTGTGCAGTGTCTGAACCAGTCTGAATGCAGTGTGCACATGCAGCCCAGACAGCAACTGAGTGCTGGGCTGCATCAAGAGCAGTGTGGGCAGCAGGGCAAGGGAGTAGATTCTACCCGTTTACTCTGCTCTTGTCAGACCCCACCTGGAGTACTGTGTGCAGTTCTGGAGCCCTCAGCACAGGAAGGACATGGAAGTGTTGGAGCGGGTCCAGAGGAGGGCCACGAGGATGATCAGAGGGCTGGAGCAGCTCTGCTATGAGGACAGGCTGAGAGAGTTGGGGCTCTTCAGCCTGGAAAAGAGAAGGCTTCAAGGAGACCTGATAGTAGCCTTCCAGTATCTGAAGGGGGCCTACAGGAAGGCTGGGGAGGGACTATTTACAAGGTCTTGCAATGACAGAGCAAGGGGCAGTGGGTTTAAACTGGCAGAGAGGAGATTTAGACTGGATGTTAGGAGGAAGTTGTTTGCAGTGAGGGTGGTGAGACACTGACACAGGTTGCCCAGGGAGGTTGTGGCTGCTCCCTCCGTAGAGGTGTTCAAGGCCAGGTTGGATGAAGCCTTGAGTGAGCTGTACTAGTGGGAGGTGTCCCTGCCTATGGCAGGGGATTGGAACTAGGTGATCCTTGAGGTCCCTTCCAACCTTAACCGTTCTATGATTCTATGAACCCTGCAGATAGTGGGAATCACTAGAATGAAAGATTTTCTTCTTCAATTTGTCACGTCACTTTTAAATATTCTGGCTACTGTGTTCATTGCTAGCACTAAACTCTGGTGTTGTCATGTCACCGGTTCTTGCTTTAATCTGCAAGACCTCTCAGATCCCTTTTCTTGTCATTATATTCTACTGTCTCTGTGTCACAGAACTGTACTCTAGCTCCAACAGCAGAAAATAAAGATATTTTTGTTGCTAGGCTTAAAAACACAACGTGCTAAAATTTTTACCTCTATGCATGGTGTGAAAAACCAAACAAGTTTATGTTGTGCTGTGATCTCCTCCTGATGTTCAGCTTCCGTTTCCCCTTAGAGTTGCTTTAGGCTTCATTCCTTTTATTCATCCCCATAGTGTTTCACCTCCTTAGTCTTCTGCATTGTTTTCTTGTTAGGAACATCTAGCATTGCATCAACCACCCCTCTGTCTCTATCTCTACTCTGTCTCTCTATTGTAGGTACAACAATAATTTTTCTCTGCTTAATGATGTTTCCTTGGTCACAAATTGCATAATTTATTGATGTTTTTACCATGGCCTGGTTCCTTCCCATACCCTCTACATTGTATGTGTGTGTACTTTAATGTAGCTCTCAACAAGTGCTTATATTCTGCTTTTTTTTTTTTTTTTTTTTAATTCTGAGGGTTTCTTTAAGCCACAGAAAGTGCCAAGAGAGAACTGTATTTGCAAATTCACATATCCATCCATTCCCTCAAAGCTTACAGAAAACACAGGTTACACAGACCTGAAAGGTACATCTGTGTTAGGGAGATGTTTACATACTGTGGGGCTGTCAGCAGAGAAGGCAAATACCAGCCATCAGCAGACAATATGTGGCTTTAGCTTCCTGTAAGGTGTATTGCAGTGTACAATTGAGAAGTGAGAATGCATATTAAGAAAGGAAAATGTTTTGGCTTGTCTTTTATACTATATGCTGGAGTCAGTGATAAGACCTCTGGGCTAATGCCTCTCCTGAATTTTTCCACTTATCTTGAAGCTCTTCAGAATTGTCAGCTGTGAACACAGGGAGGTTAGCACCTTCTTTGCTTAAGATCATTTAATCTTAGTGCTAACCTTTCATCACAGAAAGCACCTCTGAGCACTCCTGGTGTACCTCTTTTTCTGCAGCCCTCCTGTGTCCTTTGGCTACAGTGTCTCTGCTGGCCTGCAATGGGAACCATGGCAGTTTTGGAGGCTTCTCTTGACTTTGCTGGTCTCACATTTACATCATGATCCTATTAAAGAATTGACTTGCCTGCTACTTGTCTCATTAGTTTTCACTTGAAAATACTGACTCATAAAATTCCCCTTATCAGAGACTGAGATAAAGATTATGTCCCAACACCTCAGAGAAAAACTTGTTTTGAGCTAAATTTCTGAGAAATGCTAAGTGAACATCTTGTTGTACTCACTGTCCTGAAAATCCCCTCTTGCATGAGCTCAGCCCCCCAAGAGCACCCCAATATGCAGCACCTGGATAAGAGACCAACTGAGGAATGCAGAGTGAGCTTCTGCATGCTGCCATGGGAGCACCTTCCTGACTGCTCAGCTTGCATGGAATAAAAGACCACCACACCTGGATCTGAGCTCTTGTCACCTAACACACATAGGAGGTGAAGGCTTCCTGTTGTGACAGGTGATGTTGATTCTGAGCCAACCACAGTCTAGCTTTGGCGGTCTATCAACAGCAGCAAACTGGCTGGACAAGGTGGGTTCAACCCTGGAAACCCCCTACCACACTGAGCATGCCCAACACCACTGGACAGTGGGCCTGGCTAAGCAAATCACTCCTGGAAAATGCTAAGTGATTCTCAGAAAAACATGCATATTCAATGAGGCAGCCAGGGAAAAGAAGAGAAGCTCCAACCTGCAGACAGAATGTTCCCCACCCTCCCTCCTCTCCCCAGCCACCCTCTTCAAACGGACTTTTGGGACACCCAATGACTCTGGCGTGACCTCTCTTCTCTCTTTCCTTTCTCTTTTCTCCCCCCAACCTCTCTTACTTTCTCCCTGTCCTTGTGTGTGTAAGTTGTGTGAATGCAGTAAAGCCAGCCTATGTGTTTGACACTGTTTGTGCCTTAATTCTGTGCCTGAGAATCTGAACCTCCCACACCCAGGATTCCTCCGGACTTGGACACTCCTGTATTCCTGAGGTCTTCCTCATCTTCCTGATGTTTATTGTGATAATCACATCCTAGCTCCCAGAAAGCAACATCACATCACATTTTCTTTGTTATAGACTATGAGCCTGGCTCTTCACCATGAAGATAGTTGCAGTTACAGTCATTTCATCTGTCTGTCTCCTGGCTTCCTGACTGTGAGTTTGAAGAGTTTAGATGTGTGCATGTCCTTTTCTGTGCATTGTTCTCTGTGGGAGCTGCAGCTCAGTCAGCCTGAGCAGTCGCTAAGCCCACATGGGAAATTCTCCACAAGCAAATCCTTTGCTGCAGAGCCACCTCTGTCCTGTTACTGCTGTCTTCTTGTATGTTATCAGCCTGCTGAGACCCACAGCAAGATGTACACAGAACTGACATCTACCTTTTGGGGGTGAGAAAAATGGTTAAAGTTTGTTGAGCTTACTCAGGGTGAGAGCTGATGGAAGAGCAATACCAATGGTCAGCCATGTACATTCACATCTGTACTTGCAGTTGGGATGGTTTCTTGCCACATCAGCACATGAAGAAGGCATCAGTAACTGAAACCTCTTATGCCTGCTCTTGCTAACCATCACAGGTAAGCAGTTTCCCATAACTGCCTCAGATAAGAGAAATTTATGGTGAGAATAGGAAGAAGGATTTTGTAGTCACTCTGGGAGGTAGAGTAGGATGCAGACATAGAATCATAGAATGGTAAGGTTGGAAGAGACCTCAAGGATCATCTAGTTCCAACCCCCTGCCATGGGCAGGGACACCTCCCACTAGTACAGCTCACTCAAGACCTCCTCCAACCTGGTCTTGAACACCTCCAAGGAGGGAGGATCCACAACCTCCCTGGACAACCTGTGCCGGTGTCTCACCACCCTCACTGCAAAGAACTTCCTCCTGACATCCAGTCTAAATCTCCCCTCTACCAGTTTAAACCCATTGCCCCTTGTCCTGTCATTACAAGACCTTGTAAATAATCCATCCCCAGCCTTCCTGTAGGCCCCCTTCAGATACTGGAAGGCCTCCTCGAAGCCTTCTCTTCTCCAGGCTGCAGAGCCTGTCCTTACATGTAAGAGGTGAAGTGTAGGGGAATGTGGTATTGGTAGGTGGAGCTCTGCCATGTTGGCAGAGCAGAGGATAAGTGGCAATGCATTATGAGTAGAGGTAGCAGAGGTAGCATAATGGTGTGGAAATCTCTATGTGCCATGCCCACAACAAATGTGAGGTCACCAATGTGAGCCATTCACCAGTTCATGGGGATTGTATACACTACTGCTTTGAGGACTGAATTTGGTTTTTGTTGGTGTGCCAGTTCTCCTTCCTCATCTACTTTGATCTCTTGTAAGAAGTTCCTGCAGTTCCCACTTTTCTTCTTTGTAAGCTCTGCTGGTCTCTCTACATCTGCTGCAACAGAAGCATCTGCTTTGGACAAGGGCTGACAGGGTCTGAGCCCACACTGGTTGTGCTGAACAAAACGTAGTACATAGTTACCTTTCAATGGTTAATTTTCATGTCTGCATTCCTGGTTTTCCCCTGCTTGTGCTTCTCTGCCTCCCTTCTTTACTGACTGTTGATAATTTGCATTTGAAGTAGTTTACTGCAGTATTAGCAGATGTTTTGTGACAATTTGGGATGCCAAACTGGGTACTATTCATCTCCCCAAATGTACATCTGCTTTCTTGCCCTGCTTGGCAAATCTAGCAGCTCAGGGATTAGCCTCTCTAGACTGGGCTTTCAGAAACAGACTTTAATTAAAGGTGCAGGATGGAGCTCAGCAATCACCTCTGATTACTCGTGCAAATGCTTTAAGAAGAGAAATTAGAGCAATGGCGTATTAAGAGGTGGGTTCTCAGGTCTTACTATCTCAAGCAGTTCAGTCTTTTTAAAGTGATTTGGCCAGATTCTGCCTTCTGCTACCTGTGTGCAAATCTTAAGTAACTCCAGGACACCAAAGATGTTGCAGAGCAGATTGGTTACTTCGCTCCTTCAGGCAGAGGCTGTTTTGAGTTCAGTGCTGCAGAGTGCGTTACTCAGGTCCGTAAGTGAAAACAGAGGACTGCTCTGTGTTTAATGCTCATATGACCCTGTTGTCATGTTATTCCTTACTACTATATTACTCATATTTTGCTGGCAACTCAGGATTAATGTTTGGTATTTTCTAGGATGGTATAATTACTCAAATCCTACCACTTGCGCAGCAGTGCACAGCATGCACCGAGTGAGTAATTTTAAAGTTAATTACAGAAACATAATTACTTGATTGGCAAGCTAAAATGCTTCTGAAAGAGAAGCTAGAGATGCACCCAAAGAACTAAAGAGCCCCCCCCCCCATTTTTCCATGGTCTCCAAAGCATTCCGTGCTTCCCAGATGACTGTGAGTAAAATACAGCAAATACTAAATTATGTTGTGTGTTAACAAATTGCAACATCCTATCTGTTGGCCCTGAGTAATGTCTCAGTATATTATGGACCTGTTAAAAAAACAAACAAACTAACCCAATTCTTGTTATGAGTATGGATGTAAGGGAAAAGGTAGGTAGTAGTAAAATGTTTCCTCTTTTTGGGTGCTAGCTTAACATCAACCACCTGTTACAGCATTTCCTGGAGCCTCAGGTTACTGCTGTAGAAGCAGCGTACAGGAGATGTCTTGAGCCAGCTGAGAAAGCAAATTGAGAGGTCATTTTACAGAGCGTGAGCATGCAGGACCCTGGTGTCACAGCACAGTTTCCTGTTCAGAAGAGCCCCTTGCAAAGATGGATCTGAAAAGATTTAGCCATTAAGCACAGAGTCGGCAGCAGTCCTGTTGTGAGAGCATGGAATTGGATTTCCATAAGAGGGAATTTAAATGTCTCCTTTGCCAAACAGGAGTCTGAGAAAGAGACAAAGTCAAATGAATAATTTTTCCAAGGCTAGAATGTTTTGAGCTCGAACATTCTTTTACATTTTGCTGCTTCTCTTTTACTATCAGTAATACATCCATTAGGACGTATGGAGAAGGAGATTTATTAGTGAAACTGAAGTAAAAAATGTATATAGCAATTGGGGAAGAGTGTTTAAAATTTACTGAAATGAAATTAGAGTGAGTTAGAGGGTTTGATGGCTCAGGTTTGGCTAAATACACAGCACCCCACAGGCTTCATGCCTGTCAGCAGTTGACCCCCAACAAAACATGCTGTCAGAACAGGTTGCCCAGGGAGACTGTGGATGCTCCCTTCCTGGAGGTGTTCAAGGCTAGGTTGGAGGAGGCCTTGAGTGACCTGTACTAATGGGAGGGTTGAAACTAGATGATCTTTGAGGTCACTTCCAACTTTACCATTCTATGATTCTATGATTCTATGTCTGGATCCTACTCCACCTCCCAGAGTAACTACAAAGTCCTCCTTCTTTGCTTCATTCTACTTTGCTGCCTAACATAGCTCTCCCATTGTCCTGCTCCACCTCCATCTCCTGGTAGCTACAAATGGAGCAGTTTGTTTTGGCTAGAAAAGTGGAGAGGGGGGGAAAAAAAAAAAAAAGAGGAGTAAAAACCAGCTTCTCTGGGGCAGTTCTCTGCCGGGGCAGCTCTGCAAGAGTTCACCCACCTGTCATTAGCAGCCACAGGAATCAGCTGGAATTGTAACAGCCTGAGCATGAGGTCAAGAGCAAGGACTACATGTGTATATGGTCATCCTTACCAATACAGGATTTAAAATTACACATAGACATTAAAAAAAAAATTGTATTGATTGCTAGAAATTACCCAAGTCAATGCCAGTTATGGTCATCCTTACCAATACAGGATTTTGAATTACATGTAGACATTAAAAAAATAATTGGATTGATTGCTAGAAATTACCCAAGTCAATGCCAGTTATGGTCATCCTTACCAATACAGGATTTTGAATTACATATAGACATTAAAAAAATAATTGGATTGATTGCTAGAAATTACCCAAGTCAANTATATAGACATTAAAAAAATAATTGTATTGATTGCTAGAAATTACCCAAGTCAATGCCAGTTATGGTCATCCTTACCAATACAGGATTTTGAATTACATATAGACATTAAAAAAATAATTGGATTGATTGCTAGAAATTACCCAAGTCAATGCCAGTTATGGTCATCCTTACCAATACAGGATTTTGAATTACATATAGACATTAAAAAAATAATTGGATTGATTGCTAGAAATTACCCAAGTCAATGCCAGTGAAAAGGCTCATTGGAATGGATATGTTTCTGTTAATTTATCTTGTTTTAAGTGACACTGGAAGATTTCTCCATGAGATGCTTTCTGCAGACATTGGAGACAGCTGTCACGATACTTTTAGGTGTGTCTTACTCTGTGTTTATTTGACAAATCCAAGTGCCAGGTGCTGCACTTTGGCCACAACAACCCCATGCAGAGCTACAGGCTGGGGTGGGAGTGGCTGGAGAGCA
>VWZE01003512.1:223228-255451 GCA_013396675.1 Eubucco bourcierii
GGTAGGTGACCCTGCCTATGGCAGGGGGTTGGAACTAGATGATCCTTGAGGTCCCTTCCCACCTTACCATTCTATGATTCTATGATATGTGTGGAAATGGTGGCTAAATTGTCACTGCACTGGTAAAAAGTTTTGTTGCACCTGATGCAGGTAGCACAGGGAGTTTTCCTGCCCTGCTCAGAAGTGAGAACATACCTGCTGGGTGTTGGCACTCCTCTGTAATGATCCTCTGCTTGCCATTGGATACCCTGGGCTTGCCAAATACCACTTTCCTGGACAAGTTTGCAGACCTGACAGAGCAGGAAGAAAGAAAAAAAAGAAAAGAAAAGAAAAAAAAAAAGATCCAGAAGAAAAAGATGCAGTCAGTATTTTTCCCTTGGACAGAAGTATGTGACAGCAGGGTGGGGTCTAGCCTGGCATACTCCTGGTGATGCCTTACTAATTCTGTGTTAAGATCAAGGATATACTGAAAGCATGAGTGTTTCCCCCTGTTATCCAGAATTGTAAATTTGTTTAAACAAAATTGTTTTTCTTTTGGAAATCACTGGGTAGCCCTTTATTAGTCCTAGAATGTAAAATACCTGGCTTGATCTGTGTCTTACAGAGTGTCTAGGAGAAAAATCTTATCTGATTCTTAAAGAAGCGAATCGTGTAGTTATGACTCCACTTCTACAGCTCAGCTGAATAGAAATCACTAGATAGGCATTTGAGATTGCAGTGTCATTTCTGAAGATCAGTGTAGTTTCTGCATTTCACCAGTGACTCTGAGTCACTGATATTGCCCACTTTAATCTGTTATGACTTGGCCTGCCCTTTCTCTGCGTTGGCTTCCCAAGGTGATGTGCAGCAATACGAGTCAAGCCCTCGCGTTCTCCCATTTTTTGTCTATGGGCCTGCTTTTCTCTTTGGGTAAGCTTTGGAGAGAAAAACACCTTCTGCAGATTCAGGACTATAGAAACAGGAAACAAAAGGCTTTGTTCTTTTTTGATTTGTCTCCAGATATAGCTAGTTTTAACGGCAGGGATCCAAGAATAATCTTCCCACTGGACCACGTGGCCAAAAATGCTGTGATCTCATTGCCAGTAGCCAATGATATGTTGTTGGTTAGCTAATCAAAGAGGGGGTTTGGTTTTTTACATGTGTTTTTAAAAGATTGTGTGTGTTGCCTGTCAACAGGGATTCTGGACAAAGCAGACACCCATTTTTTTCTGTAGATATTCCCAGTGCCCAATGACTCTTTCCCAAAACTACAGACGTTTGGTAGGGCTGGTTTTGCCTGTTTATTTTATCCTTCTGTTCTTCTTTATTTTTAACCACATGATGCAAGCAAATATTTTTTAATTTCAGATTCTTATTTGCATATTTCCTCAAGTTTCTTATTTGCTTATTTGCTTCTTATTCTGCTTAGCTCAGTACACCTCAATTAACAGGAAAGATCATCAAAGCTGGTTAACTGAAAATAATAAGATAATAAAAGGAGATCTCTTCCCTCTGAAACAAAAAAAGGGGGAGAAAATATGATATTTTTATTTTTATTCTGGGCATTTCTAATGGAAGTGGGTTTAAATTGTGTCATATCTGAGTAGATGTTCCCCAATTCTTCTCTTGACTTTGAATTACTTTTTAATTTCAGTTTCTCATTTGCCTATTTCCTCAAGTTTCTTATTTGCTGCTTATTCTGCTTAGCTCAGTACACCTCAGTAAACAGGAAAGATCATCAAAACTGGTTGACTGAAAATGTAAAAAGGAAAAAAAAAGGAAATCTCTTCCCTCTGAAACAAAAAAAAGGGGGGGGGAGAAAATATGATATTTTATTGATGGGAATGTTTTTATTCTGGGGATTTCTAATTGGAAATGGGTCTAAATTGTATCATATCTGAGTAGATGTTCCCCATTGCTTCTCTTGACTTTGAATTACTTTTTAATTTCAGTTTCTCATTTACCTATTTCCTCAAGTTTCTTATTTGCTGCTTATTCTGCTTAGCTCAGTACACCTCAATTAACAAGAAAGATCATCAAAACTGGTTGACTGAAAATGTAATAAGGAAAAAAAAGGAAATCTCTTCCCTCTGAAACAAAAAAAAAAAAGAGGGGGAAAAAATATGATATTTTATTGATGGGAATATTTTTATTCTGGGCATTTCTAATGGAAATGGGTGTATATTGTGTCACATCTGAGTAGATGTTGCCCACTGCTTCTCTTGACTTTGAACTACTTATTAAAATCACCTAAACAATAATTAAGCTTGAAAGGTAAGAGAGGAAAGCAAGAGTTGTAAAGTCTATGAAACTTTTCTTTTAGGACATGCATGTTACAGGTGGGACATCCATGTCCCAGTAATTGTTCCTATGAACAAATTCAATGTGAGCTGAAGCAGAATAAGAGTATCACCATGCTTTTGTGGATTCCTTATGTTCAACCATACTTGAAACTCTTGGGGCAGAAGGAGTAACTGAACCAACCTTCTCTGTGCCTGGTGCATGTGGAAGCTGACACTTAAACCATTACTGTTTGTTCTTCTCTGAATGAATAACCTTCTGGTTTTTACTTGTATTACTTTGCAGGTGGTCTTATGATGACTGAAACTACAGAAAACTGAAAAACCTCTACATGTGTGCCTAATAATTCTCTTTATGTTCCAGGCTGTGCTTCAATGGAACACAAAAGCACAGTCGGTTGAGCTGCCACAGCTGAATTTTTCTGGTGTTTTTTTCTGTTTCAGGCAGCTGGACAAGCTTCTGCATTACCCATTGTATCAGTGTACAACTGTTCTTAAAGCTTGTCTGCAAACATAAATAACAACAGAAAAAGGTGAACATTGTCTTTTTTCATTGCTCACTCCTTTGTTTTCCAGTCAAGATAGTAAATCTGAACTCTGTCCAACAGGAAACATTTCACTGTGGGTCATAGAATGGTAAGGTTGGAAGGGACCTCAAAGATCATCTAGTTCCAACCCCCTGCCATAAGCAGGGACACCTCCCACTAGTACAGCTCACTCAAGGCCTCCTCCAACCTGCCCTTGAACATCTCCAGGGAGGAAGCAGCCACAACCTCCCTGGGCAACCTGTTCCAGTGTCTCACCAACCTCACTGCAAAGAACTTCCTCCTGACATCCAGTCTAAATCTTCCCTCTGCCAGTTTAAGCCCATTGCCCCTTGTCCTGTCATTGGAAGACCTTGTCAGTAGTCCCTCCCCAACCTTCCTGTAGGCCCCCTTCACATACTGGAAAGCTACTCTAAGGTCTCCTGGAAACCTTCTCTTTTCCAGGCTGCAGAGCCCCAACTCTCTCAGCCTGTCCTCATAGCAGAGCTGCTCCAGCCCTTTGATCATCTTTGTGGCCCTCCTCTGGACCTGCTCCAACACTTCCATGTCCTTCCTGTGCTGAGGGCTCCAGAACTGCACACAGTACTCCAGGTGGGGTCTGACAAGAGCAGAGTAAAGGGGCAGAATCCCCTCCCTTGCCCTGCTGCCCACACTGCTCTTGCTGCAGCCCAGAACTCGGTTGCTGTCTGGGCTGCATGTGCACACTGCAGGCTCCAAGAGTCGCAAAGGGTCGCAGCAAAGAGCCGAGTGTACCTCCAAGCAAAAGCAGTATGGGAATATGGAGATGTTTAGAAACTGATTTTGTCTTGCTGGTACTATTTGAAAGGATCTCTTTGAGGTTACTAATATGCAATCTGAGTGCAAACTCCCAGGCAGAGAAGCTATTTCCTTATTGCCACACCCAGTGCTGAAAGTCTCAGGTACTCTCCCCAACTCTTCCCACCCCTCTTGCCGCCCCCAAATTAGTTTTCATCCACTCCTGCTTTGAAATTGCAAAGAGAGAGATTTGAGTGGAGCCCTGGCTCACCTGGGAAACTTCTTGATTCAACCAGACTGAACCAGTAAAAATGTTTGCAGGTGATGCATAGCTACAAGGAGAATGGAGGCTTTTGTGGCAACCCATCAACTGCTCCTCAGCAGTGTGGCTGGGCCCCCCACCCTGGGGCTCTGTCTTCTGAAGTGAGGTTAGTGATGTAAAAGCAGGGTAAACACAGTGCTGTTTACTTACTCTGCACAAAATGAATCATTTGCTTGAAGATCATCTCCTCCATGGAGATTCCCACTGGAGCATCCCGTGACTGCAGTTTTAGTTCATCCAGTGCTTTCATGGATCTTTCAAAAACCTGTTTGAACTCTGTGTACATGTGATCACAACTGGGAATGTACAGATGCCTATGAATAGCCCTTTGGCTGTGGGCTGAATGGTGACTGGGCTTTTTATGCCTGGGCTTCACCCTCCTTAGTTCTTGTTGGCATCTCCCTCTGCCTGGTAGTGCTCTGTCTGAACCACTGTGGTCACCACTGTGGTGCACAACAAGATGTAGCTGCAGGTAATGCAAACCTACTGGGAAACCATCTTTTAGCTGTGACCATTTAGCTATGCATTTAATTAGAATTAATAAAATGTATTAAACTCTTTCCCTTTAAAGTTCAGAGAGGCTTGAAAATTATTACAGTAATTAAAAATTAGGTTTGATCATGTATGAAATGAAATCAAGTTTTATGGGAAGGGGCAGAGACCCCAGCAAGTCAGTCTGTGAATCATAGAATCATAGAATGGTAAGGTTGGAAGAGACCAAGGATCATCTAGTTCCGACCCCCTGCCATAGGCAGGGACACCTCCCACCACTACAGGTCACTCAAGACCTCCTCCAACCTGGCCTTCAACACCTCCAGGGAGGGAACAGCCACAACCTCCCTGGGCAACCTGTGCCAGTGCCTCACCACCCTCACTGCAAAGAACTTCCTGCTAACATCCAGTCTAAATCTCCCCTCTGCCAGTTTAAACCCATTGCCCCTTGTCCTGTCATTGCAAGACCTTGTCAATAGTCACTCCCCAGCCTTCCTGTAGGCCCCCTTCAGATACTGGAAAGCTACTCTAAGGTCTCCTGGAAACCTTCTCTTCTCCAGGCTGCAGTGCCCCAACTCTCTCAGCCTGTCCTCATAGCAGAGCTGCTCCAGCCCTCTGATCATCTTTGTGGCCCTCCTCTGGACCCACTCCAACACTTCCATGTCCTTCCTGTGCTGAGGGTTCCAGAACTGCACACAGTACTCCAGGTGGGGTCTGACGAGAGCAGAGTAAAGGGGCAGAATCCCCTCCCTTGCCCTGCTGCCCACACTGCTCTTGATGCAGCCCAGCACTCGGTTGCTGTCTGGGCTGCATGTGCACACTGCAGGCTCATGTTGAGCTTTTCATCAACCCAGACTCCAAGGTCCTCTTCCTCAGGGCTGCTCTCCAGCCATTCACCACCCAACCTGGAGTTGTTCTTGGGATTGTGCCTACCCAGGTGCAGGACCTTACACTTGGCCTTGTTGAATGTCGTGACGTTGGCCTGGGCCCACCTCTGCAGCCTGTCCAGGTCCCTCTGGATGGATCCCTGCCCTCTAGCAAGTCGACTGTGCCACACAGCTTGGTGTCATCTGCAAACTTGCTGAGGGTGCACTGATTCCTCTGTCCATGTCACTGACAAAGATGTTAAACAGCACTGGTCCCAGCACTGACCCCTGAGGGACACCACTTGTCACTGGTCTCCAGGTGGACATTGTGCCCTTGATCACCACTCTCTGTGTGTGACCATCCAGCCAATTCCTTCTCCAGCAGTGCTCCACTCAAGTCCCTGTTGATGTGTGAATCTATCTGGTATAGTGATCTGGATTAGGGTTTTTCATCTGCACAGGTCCAATGAGTGCTGTGAGACACACAGTTTCTGTGAACATTAACATGAAATGAAATCCTGCCTGTTCTGTAGAAGTTTAAAAGCTATGTCATAGCTTGTGTGCCAGCCATGGAGCAATGCACTCTTGGGCTGTGCACTCTTGGCAAGGGCCTGCATGGGAGTGCTGATGGTAACAACAAGTAGGGGGTCTGGCCAGAGCTGTGGTGCTGGAGCAAGGCTGAGGCCCACCACCAAGCATGGCTGGGCAGAAGTGTCTTGCCAGTCCTGGCTAACGAGGAGAACCAGCTGAGGTATGGGAAGATGTGCATTGCTCAGGGGGTAAAAATGTTTAGCATTTTAGCTAGCAAGAACATCTCATCAGTAAAGTGGTGTAGGAAGAACTGGTTATTAGCATGCTCATGCTATCTTCCCACATACCCGATTTCTCTCAAAGCATCCCTCATCCTTTCTCCTTGTGCTTTCTGCTCAAAACAGGAACTTGTTTCCTTGCCCACTTTGTCACCTCTGCATCCCTGAAAGCTTCTTCCATCTGCATCACATACCCCACAACAACTAAAACCCATGTGCACTGGGTACCTGAAGAGCAAGAAATGATGCTGCAGGAGGACGTTCAGGGAAGTGAATTTTCAGCCTCACTGCAGTTAGAATTCAAGAGTGCTTATTCCTGCCAGCAGATCCAAATTACCTTAATTCCCACCCTCCAGAAATATTCCTTCAGCCTAATGTTATCAACCCATTTAACATTTCAAAATTCTTAGCTTGCAGCTGTTGGTTTCAGAGAAGCTAATGGCAATCTTCTACAATGTTGAGCAATCCAATTGGCATCAATTTATTCTTAATCCCCCGTTCAAGCTGCAAACCAAAAGATGTGTTTTTTTTCTTCTCAGTAGTGTGTACAAAGTAAATAATCCTCAACAGCACAGGCTACATTAAAGATAATTATGCCATATTTTACTTTGTTTTTGTTTTTTTCTCTTATACATGTCTGGAATTTCCAGTTGCTTTATGCACTGTTTCTTCTCCCACAGCTTAGGGTTTTTTAACCTTCTGGTTCAGCTGGTACTGCTATGACTGCTGACAAGGGGATCACAGAGCAAAAGCTGCCATGAGTTGCAAGTCCCAAGTCCCTCTGCCCAACTTCTCCAGGTGTCACAGGTGTCTGTGTCTGTTAGGATGAAAAAATGACTCATCTTGCAAAAAGACACACATGAAAGTTTGACTTGAAGTGTGTCTGCTTGTGAACGTGAGAGGTGACTTTGCCTGGAAGTGTCTGGAGAGAGTTGTTTGCATCTTTTGCTTGTACCAACCCTGACATCATTTCACAAGTGGAAATGTGGCTGATGCTGCCACGGGACAGTGCAGTGGCAAGGCACAAGCTAGCATAGCCACAGCCTAGATACATACCCTGTGGGCCAGGACAAGCCCTTTGGGTGCTCTGAGCTGCTGCAGTGGGAAGAGTGGTGCTGGAGATAGAGCAGTTAATACTGATTTAATGAGAGGTGGTCACAGGTACAGACATACATAGGCACTTGCTCTGTGTCTGTGTGGACCATCGTCTGTCCTCCAGCAAGCTTTCAGCCTTGAACTAGTTAATCCCAAATACCTTCTTATTCCCCCAAAGGCATGTTTTACCCAGGACAGTCCCTTCCCTGGTAGCTCAGGACTGAGCACCAATTGCAAGTGTGCCCACAGCAGCTCAACTGCCTTCTTTTTTACCTTGCCCTGCAATCTAAAATCTCCCACTAACACAGCCCTGAGGAAAAGGACCTGGGGGTCTGGGTTGATGAAAAGTGCAACATGAGCCTGCAGTGTGAGTGCAACCCAGACAGCAACCGAGTGCTGGGCTGCATCAAGAGCAGTGTGGGCAGCAGGGCAAGGGAGGGGATTCTGCCACTTTACTCTGCTCTCGTCAGACCCTACCTGGAGGCCTGTGTGCAGTTCTGGAGCCCTCAGCACAGGAAGGACATGGAAGTGTTGGAGTGAGTCCAGAGGAGGGCCACAAAGATGATCAGAGGGCTGGAGCAGCTCTGCTATGAGGACAGGCTGAGAGAGTTGGGTCTCTGCAGCCTGGAGAAGAGAAGGCTTTGAGGAGACCTGATAGTAGCCTTCCAGTATGTGAAGGGGGCCTACAGAAAGGCTGGGGAGGGACTATTTACAAGGTCTTGCAATGACAGGACAAGGGACAATGGGTTTGAACTGGCAGAGGGGAGGTTTAGACTGGATGTTAGGAGGAAGTTTTTTGCAGTGAAGGTGGTGAGGCACTGGCACAGGTTGCCCAGGGAGGTTGTGGCTGCTCCCTCCCTGGAGGTGTTGAAGGCCAGGTTGGAGGAGGCCGTGAGTGAGCTGTACTAGTGGGAGGTGTCCCTGCCTGTGGCAGGGGGTTGGAACTAGGTGATCCTTGAGGTCTCTTCCAACCTTACCATTCTATGATTCTATGGTTTGAGGTTCCAGCTTTGCTTAGGCAGCCAAGTATTGCCTGAAGCCACCATTTCTGTGAGCTGGTGTTACTTACGTGCTACTGCTGTCCAAGCAGTGCACAAGATGCTTGAAGTATGGTATTGGTGATTAAAGACTAAGTACTGGACTAGCTATGCATTAACTCTCATACCTAAAGACATGGCTGGAAGCAATAGGGGAGGCTTAGTTGTTCCATGCTAGTACTCATAGGGACACCTGCTTCTTATGAGCCGTGACAAGCAAGAGATACTCTGAACCTGTAGAGTATCCTTATTCTAGTTTTTGCCAACCAAGGAGTTTTTATGACTGCTATAAACTCTGACATCTGCTATTTCCAGGTTAAAAACCAGAACTGACATAGATTTGGGTTGGGCAATCTATAAAGAAAACTGTCAGGCCGAAGTATTAATATAAAGTATACCACTTTCATAATTAACCCTAAGACCTTTATGTATAATAAGATTTTTTTTTTCTGCCAACCTGAAAACCAAACAAAACATCCTTTCTGGCCAGGTGCTGCTGTTGCCAAATACACATTTAACTTAAAGGTTGCTTTGTTTACATTTCAAGATTCTTTGGTTTACAGACTGCCAGAAGTTAGCAAACGGAGATTAAAATCTCAGATTTAATTAGGTTTGCTGTAAAGTAAAGGTAATAATGAAACACTGACTATTTAATCAATTCTTAGTTATTCATATGTTTTAAAGAGGTCCCAGCTTTTGTCAACCTTACTGTCTTCTCTTTGCAATGCATCAAAGTATCTGATTGCTGTGAAATCTTGTCATTATAGAATCATAGAATGGTAAGGTTGGAAAGGACCTCAAGGATCATCTAGTTCCAACCCCCTGCCATAGGCAGGGACACCTCCCACTAGTACAGCTCACTCAAGGCCTCCCCTAGCCTGGCCTTGAACACCTTCAGGGAGGGAGCAGCCACAACCTCCCTGGGCAACCTGTGCCAGTGCCTCACCACCCTCGCTGCAAACAACTTCCTCCTGACATCCAGTCTAAATCTCCCCTTTGCCAGTTCAAACCCATTGCCCCTTGTCCTGTCATTGCAAGACCTTGTCAATAGTCCCTCCCCAGCCTTCCTGTAGGCCCCCTTCAGATACTGGAAAGCTACTCTAAGGTCCCCTCAAAGCCTTCTCTTCTCCAGGCTGCAGAGCTCCAACTCTCTCAGCCTGTCCCCATAGCAGAGCTGCTCCAGCCCTCTGATCATCTTTGTGGGCTCCTCTGGACCCCCTCCAACAGTTCAATGTTCTTAGTTTCATGGAGGATAAAGGTGTGCAGTTGTGTTCATTGTCTGTTCAGCATTGACAATGACATAAATGACAACACTCTGCTTTAATTTCCACTTCTGGAGATCTGTTTTAAAGAAAGTATGCATAAAATAATACTCCTTGGATATAAATACTGTGTACATTTATTATGACCAACTGTCTTCTGTGGCCACTCAGCCATCCAGAGTCCAGTTTGTCTATTCACTAGTGTGTGAGATCCCAAGAGTCTTTTCTTTTTAATGTTTCCACCTTGGTTTTGATAAATTTGGCTGGAATAGGTTTTGGAAGACCCATTTATGATTCGTTTAGGATACTTCTGTTGCCTTCATTACCCCACTATCTTGATCTGTCATCATCTGCACCCACTACTTCACAAAGTACATGTGCCATTATGCACTCTTTGCCGAAGAGAAACTTGACTACAGAGTAATGGAAGCCACTGGTGCAAAGCTTTTAGGAGCCAAGCCCACAAAAAGGATGGGTCACATCCTGTCTCCCTCATTGGTCTGTACTGTTTCCCTTTCCTCAGGCTATCTGGGTGATAGTTGCTTGGGTTGCTAAGGTGGAGGCTGTTTCCTAGACCCACTCTTAGCAGGATGCCTGTGTGTCCCATCTGCCAGTACAGCTCATGTTTTGTTTTTAGCACCCCTTCAGGAAGACTCCTGCATCCAGACTGAAGCCAAGCAGATGATGGCTGTGAGAACTTGTGACAGTTAAACCTTGCGTATGTGTATGCATTCAGCTGCGCTAAGGTCTGCTCCAAGGAGTAAATTGTAACCAGAGTTTCTTCTGTGTAACATCACCCAAAGGGTGTTTCACACCCCTGACTGAGACCATCTTGCATCTGCCAAAACACGATAGGGGCTTTTTATAGCTGTACTGTAAGACCTTTGGAAAAAAAAACAGATTTAGAACCTTTTTAGCAAAATAACAGATTGATTGTGCATGTATATTGGGTAGCTACATATGGTAGGCCTGCCAGACAATGAATGACCATGAAGTATTACTAGCCCATAAACCAGTAATTCCTAATATTATTTTTCTGGCAGTAACAATCTGAAACTTTCTTGGAGTATCTCACTTGTGAATCTCAAAACACATATGTTATTGTGTATTTAGTGCTCAATTCAATTCCCAGTAAAGATGAGGACAACATTTCCACTTCTTTTATTCCACTCGTTCCAGCCTTCAAAGCCAATGTTGTCTGTTGAAAGTAGAATAGATACTAATTTGGTCCCATAAAACCACAGATTGTTTCAACTTTCCACAAATTTCTGAATGAATAGATGATTGGATCCCATGATGCTGCTCTCAGACTCGCTGGTGATATGAAAGAGGCGCTTGTCCAGCCGGCTGTATAGCTGTGCCACTCTTTTGTTGCCTGTAGTACACCAGCTCAGCTCCATTTTTATTCTTTTTTTTTTTTTTTTTTTTTTTTTTTTTTTAATTTTAGTGCTCTGCAACAGGGCTGCTCAAAGCCAAACTGGCTTTTAAAAGACAACTTCATTTTGCAGCTATAGGTCTGTGCCCGGTTTTCTTTTGTGCTGCCTACGGAACAAGGAGGCTGTGTGGTATCCGACACCAGGCTTTTTCCAGTGATTTATTAACTGTGTCAGAATAGCTGTTGTGAATGCTGGGAAGCTCTTGCATATTGTGACAGTTGATATTGATTATGACAGTTTGTAGACTCTAATGCGTTGTTAGACAGTGGATTGTATTTTGTCTTCTTGCTATACATACCATGGGCCATAGATCATAGTGTTTTCTTAAGAAAAGGACCCATTGTCAGCAAGCTCACTGGTATGAGAGAACTTCTGTAGCATATTGTGCAATAAATAAAACAGCAAAATAGTCCAGGCACCCTAAGGGATAGGCATCAAATGTCAATTGCTTTAGGAAAGAAAAAAAATAAAATAATGTGAATAGTTTGTTCTGCTCCTGGCCTTTCAGAAGAATGAGCTGAGCAGCTGACAGAAGTGGGTAAACCAGTCTGAGGGTGTTGTTTGTGAAAACAGGGTGCATCCTGTGATGTCTGCTGGCCACTAATCCACAGACACCACGGGAGGAGGTTGCAATGAGGATTTTGGCTGCCAGTCATTTTGATTGCTTTAGGTCTCAATGGAGGCTGAAACTACATGTTTCTAGAACAGGTCTGAGGAAGGAGAGATAATGATTTCTGCAAACTTGAGGAAAAAAATGAAAGTTGGTGCATCAGCTTCTGTGAAGGGCACATCAAACACATCATCCTGAATAATGAGCTCTGCTGACTGGTTTTAGCAGAGGAGTAATAACGTAGCACGGAGGAGAAAAGATTCTTCTGTTTGCTAAAAGCTTCTTCAGTGTGGAAAAAAAAATCAACAGCTGAGCTTTAACAGACAACTTGATCAGAAGGAGGGAGTCAAAAGCCATTTGACTAATTATGTTGCTGTAATTTGCTATATTGCTGCCATTTATTGGAGGGGAAATCTTCCAACAATGTGTTTCTTTTAAAAACAAAACAGTACTTGAGGTGTAGCAGTGACGGTGAATAGAAAGGGAAACATTCTAAACTTTCTGTTCTTGAAAGACCTTTTCTAAGACACTGTAACAGATCATAAACTTTGCAATAATAAACCTCAGAAAAATTACCTTTATCAATCCATTCAATTAGAATTTTGATCTTACATTGGGTTTTGATTGATTCAAATGCAGCTTCCACTGCAACTTTATGTATTCAAAATCCATTTCTGCATGTACCTTATGGTTTCATTGAAATAAATGTAATCACAGGTTACTTGTGAAATGATTACTTCTGGGATACTTTGGACCAACTGTGATCTAGGTGAACTGGATTGACTTCTTAACCCTACTGTGGACCTCTTACAGTGCCACTCAAACCAGTTCATATTGCTCATGAAATGAACTCGCTCATTTCTGCTGAGACCTTTGAGAATGAACATTTCCTCTTAGAAGACATTCTTGATCTCTCCTGGCATTTCTAAATGCTTCTGTAGTGCTAACCATGTAGTGCAGTCATTAACCACGTAGTGCAGTCTATATTTTAATTATTCCTGTATGTTAACAAGGACACAACTAAACGTAAGTGGTATGGTTTCAGTGATGACACAGCTTCCCATTCCATGTTCACATTGAATTTGTATTAATGACAGTACTCACCATGTCACAGTTATGTTTCTTAATGACAGAATGCTCTAGAGTGTGAACACTCTAGAGTATGAACATTCATAGCACTACTGTAGCCCTCAGAGTGTACTGATACTTTACAGAGGCATCTCTCAGTTGAGTGTCAAATATTAGTGCTGTATTTATGGGGTTTACTGCAGTACATCCACAGCAATATCAGAAATGGTTTAAAGGAAGGATTAAATGGAAGAGTTTAAAAATGTTGATTTTTTTTAACTACAGACATGTTTTATTCATTAATTCTTTTCTAATTTTCATAAAAGTATTTTGAAGAAACTAGGTGTGAGAAATGAAGAAGTTCAGATGTTCAAACGTGAAGATTTGTTTCCTTAGGTGATGTTTGGCTAAAGCTCTGGTTACAGTTCTCTGTCAGTGTATAGTTCTGGCTTCTTAAGTCTGATACCAAACCTGGAGACGATCGCATTAGTGCTGTGCTTTGCAGATCAGCAGCTTCCCAGCGCTGGTTGTGGACTAATGGTGACTTGTATGAAAATCCATTCAGTCTCTGTCATGAGAGACCCCTTCCCCTTGGTTGTCCTGGGGCTCTCAGGTTGTCTGTTTCACAGTATCACAGTATCACCAAGGTTGGAAGAGACCTCAAAGATCATCAAGTCCAACCCATTACCACAGACCTCAAGACTGCTCGCTAACATTTACCAGTTTTTTTCCCAAGGTGTTCTCCGGGTGTTTTGTATTCTATGAGATATCTCATGTCCTTTAAGTAGCAATCTCCAAGAAATTTTGTTTTGTTTTCCTGAGCAAAGGCATTGGTGATTACTGCAGATGGTGGACATATTTCCCTCTCCCATCCTGGTGCCCTGAAATAGCTTGCAGGTCTCTTTTATTTCCAGGAGACTTCAGGAACCTCTTTGTCTGTAGGTTGAAGCCCACTCTCTGACATCACTGTTACCTTTCTTCCATTCAGACGGCGTGCACAGCGTGACGGCAGTCTGCACCCTGCGTGTCACCATCATCACAGATGACATGCTTACCAACAGCATCACAGTGCGGCTGGAGAACATGTCCCAGGAGAGGTTCCTTTCTCCCCTCCTGTCTCTCTTTGTGGAGGGAGTGGCAACAGTGCTCTCCACCGCCAAGGACGGCATCTTCGTTTTCAACATTCAAAATGACACAGATGTCAGCTCCAATATCCTGAATGTGACCTTCTCGGCTTTGCTCCCTGGCGGCATCCGAAACAAGTTTTTTCCCTCTGAGGACCTGCAAGAGCAGATCTACCTCAACAGGACCCTGCTGACCATGATTTCCACACAGAGGGTGCTGCCCTTCGACGACAACATCTGCTTGCGTGAGCCCTGTGAGAACTACATGAAGTGTGTGTCCGTCCTGAAGTTTGACAGCTCGGCCCCGTTCATCAGTTCCAACACTGTCCTGTTCCGCCCCATCCACCCCATCAATGGGCTGCGGTGCCGATGCCCCCCAGGTTTCACGGGCGACTACTGCGAGACAGAAATTGACCTCTGCTACTCCAACCCTTGCGGAAGCAACGGGTTATGTCGGAGCCGAGAAGGGGGCTACACTTGTGAATGCTACGAGGACTACACTGGTATGTGTTTATCTTATCTTTGACCCATGACTTGTATGTTAGACCATCAACCAGGCAAGCTCTGTGTCAAGCTGAAATTGCTGACATTCTTAGTAGTCAAAGGGAGAAAAACTGGCACTGCCTTCTGGTCAGGAGAAGGCTTGTGAGTGTCGCACGCCACTTAGGTTGAGTCCCATATCTCTGCATCTGTGTTGGTAGGGACAATGCCTTACTCCAAATCGTTCAGGGAGCCCAAAAACTGCTGAAGTGATCTGTGTTCGTGTGAATTTCTGCTCAGAGTGCTTTATGCAAACGTATTTCCTCCCTCTGGAAGGAAAAAGGTGGGACACATCCCCTGTTTCATGGGTTTGCATTTTAACACCTTCCTGGCCCCTTAGCAGTCCCTTTATACTAGGCTATAGTGGGGGAGTGCAGCCTCAGTACAAGATCACCAACCCTTGGTCTCAAGCAACTGCACCAATACAGATTTATGGGACATATTGCAAGTCAGCTCCAGTTTGTAAATGTCCAGATAAACTCCAGAATGACATAGCTGCTTCCAGACCTGCCTCCAGCAGCCTGCTGAGGAACATACTTTGCCTCATCACTGACTTGGCAGCTAATGAAGATCAAAGTGTTGCTTCTCAAATACTCCTGAGAAGCTATGAAAGAATATTAGCTGAATGTTTTTTGGTGCTTCAGTAAAGTATGTGGGATTATTTATGTATGTGAAATGGCACACACACATTTAGGCATTCTGCACTGACATACTGCTAGATGTAACTGACATTGACGACTCACCAGTGTCTGTTGTGATCCCTGCCAACAAGAAGTGAAGCAGACAGGGCTCTTCCAAACATTTCCTCTCATTACTGTAGTTATAAAAGATTGAAAACATGAATTATGTACCAAAAAAATACAGATGATGTGTATGTCCAGTTGGCTGGATCCAGCACTTCTAAGGGGAAATGTTTTTCTTCACTTTTTGTGGTTTTTGGCTCAGGGCTGTAGTTAAAAATGCAATGATGGGAGGAGATGGAAAGTTGGTGAGTAGGGACCTGGCAGCAGTAGGTGAATTGGGCTTTCCTCAGTAAGGGGCTCAGGCAATGCTGCCTGATGTCATAGTGGGGCTTAGGGCAGCAGGGCTTTCTTAAGGAGATGCAGGCAAACTTTTTGCTTGATCAGTGAAGCTCCAAACAGAGCTGTGAAATGGTTGGTATATTTGGTCTTTGTTGAGAGATGGTTTTCTTGCTAAATCTCTCATGGCAGACCTCCTCAGTAAAGTGCATTATGAAGTCCATTGTCCACTACATACAGCATTGAACATAACAGAACAGATTTTACGAGTGGTTGATTTAATTTAACATATTTATCTATTAATGATACTGTAGACAGCAATGGTTTGAAGTAGCAAGTTTCATTAAACATAGATGTACATATAGAGGTAATACATTGCCTTAGGTTTTCAAATAGCATGCATTCCTACATCACAAATCTTCAGGAAAAGAGGCTAAATACACTTTTTAAATGAATGAGAATAACCTTATATTAATAATTGGTGGAAGTGTTTAATAATTAAACACTGTAGTTAGAACAGACACAGTACGTATTTAGAAGAAAAGACCCAAATTATTCACCCACAAAGAAAAGATTTCATCTGTAACTGTATTTTCAGTGCATAGCTTTTGAGTTAAAAATTAACTGTCCTGCTGCCCACGATCAGAAGTTAAGGAGCGAGCACTGTTTATAGCCTTGCCTTGCCATCTTTAGGTATCAGAGTTAACTACACTTCAGTGAGAAACACTGTATTCATTGGATGGAGAGTTCAGGTGGTGATCATAGTCAGGCTGACCAGAGGAAAACACACCCAACTGTGCTCAAGAGAGCTTGGAAATTATTACTGAATGTTCCTGGTTTACTACTGAATGAATTGTCTGAAGTAGAAATTTAGCATCTGCTCTGTGATCAGTTTACATTACCCTTAGTGACTTTAGGCTCTGTGTTGCACGACAAATTTTTTTGCCTCAAAACTAACATGCCCTCATATGGTGGCCATTAGTTGGTTGATTTTCATCCCTTTTACAGAAGGGAGTGCAAAATGTTATCAACAAGTAATTTGCTACCAGAAATATTTTTTGAAGATGCATTATTGAACCTCGTCCAAATCACATTTAAGAACTGTTACTTTAACTTCAGGTTTTGTCCCTTTAAATAGAGTCATATGCCTTTGCAAGTTGCATATATCTATTAGCCATGGAATCATAGAATCATAGAATGGTAAGGTTGGAAGGGACCTCAAAGATCACCTAGTTACAACCCCCTGCCATAGGCAGGAACACCTCCCATTACTACAGGTTACTCAAGGCCTCCTCCAACCTGGCCTTGAACACCTCCACGGAGGGGTCAGCCACAACCTCCCTGGGCAACCTGTTCCAGTGCCTCACCACCCTGACTGTAAAGAACTTCCTCCTAACATCCAGTCTAAATCTCCCCTCTGCCAGTTTAAACCCATTGCTCCTTGTCCTGTCATTGCAAGACCTTGTAAATAATCCCTCTCCAACCTTCCTATAGGCCCCCTTCAGATACTGGAAGGCTACTATCAGGTCTCCTGGAAGCCTTCTCTTCTCCAGGCTGCAGAGCCCCAACTCTCTCAGCCTGTCCTCATAGGAGAGCTGCTCCAGCCCTCTGATCATCTTCATGACCTCCTCTGGACCCACTCCAACACTTCCATGTCCTTCCTGTGCTGGGAACTCCAGAACTGTGCACAGTATTACACCACAATACTATGTTTTCCGTTTTGTTTACTGTTATTACTGTTCCCATATCAGTATTTATAGATTTTGCATCAATTTCATATTCAAACAGCATAGATGGGTTTCATTAGCTTGCAGAATGCAGTGACAGGAAATCAGGATGAGCAGAGCAAGGGCTTGAAGTTGAGAGTTCCTGTTATTACTCAAATGTTACCACAGTACTAAATCAGCATAGTACCATACCAGCATGGAGTACTTATGAATCTCTGAATTAATTGTAAAAAATTAAGTATGAATGGTAATAGTCAATGAAGTCCAACCTACTCTGGGAGCTCTCATGTTTCCATTTCCCAATTAAGAGCCTACATAGAAAAATAATTGCAAGAAAATACTAAGATCTGTCATCTCTCTGGGGAGATGCACTGCAGCACAAAGCAATCGCTACGCCGTCATAAGCTTGTACTGAATCTATCCCACCAGTCACCTGTTAAAAATACACCATTTATTTCCTGTAGAAGATAATTATGTCCTATCTTAATCAGATGGAATTTCCCCCTGTTTTTCCACCCCACTTTGAAGCTCTCCATTTGTTTTGATGTTAATTGTTAGTCATTTATACATGCTGAAAGTTCCTCTGTCTTCAGGAGTCTTCTGTTACAGACACAAAGGTAAACTGAGCTTCTACAAGATATTTCTGAAACCTGATTACTAGCTAGTTTGGGGTGATTTGGAATTCACTTCCTATGATATAAGGAGGTGAGTGAAGAAGGACATATATTTCTTGGATTTTGTCAGAATAGAAACTCCTCTAACTTCTTTTCTTTCTATACAAATCAGTGTTGAGAAGTGAACAATGTACATATGAATGTGTGCCATCCATGGCAGAAAGCTATGTGCATGGCTCGGGGGTTAAAGGATGTAATTTAAGCTAAGAAAACAAATTTAATGAACTTGAACACTGTGGAAAGCCTGGGTAATTTTCCAGCTATATCTTTGAGTGCTGCAGAAGCAGCTGAGATGAGCAATAGATGAAGACTTGGAGAGAGGAGAAATTGCCTGCACTCCCCAGAGGCAAAGCCCTGAAGAGCAAATGCATCATGTCACCCGCACCAGTTTTGAAAGCCTGGTTGCCACAGTGGTTTACAAATGAGCTGTGCTTCCATTCTCATCCTGGTGCCTCCTGTGGAGCATACTACTGAGAACAGAAGTCGCCACTTTCTTTTTTTGGGTGCAAATTGCCACTATTCCTGTTACATGTTGGTTCATTTTGCCTTTACTCCCACAGCTCTCACCTCAGTTCAGTGCCCACAGTCCTTCTGCTTAGCAGCCGCCGTGGCTGTTCGCCTCTACAGCCATACTTCCAAAAAGTAAAATTTACTTGGCACAGAACAAAAGCACTCCAGTGAGAAGAGAAAAAACAGAACAAACAAAACAAAACAAAAACCCAAAACCAAACCAAAACAAAACAAAAACCCAAAACCAAACCAAAACAACCAAACAAAAAAAAAAAACCCAGAACACTAACTCCCAAAATAAGGAAGAGACTTACTCTTCCTACAGTTTGCCTTAGCATATGGCATTCTCTTTGCCTCTTCTGATTCATAACCTCTAATAAGGAGCAATTTTAAAGTAAAAAGATCATCAGAAAATTTCCCATACTCTCCACATCTCTCTTTGGATTTCACTTCAGAGAGGGAAGAAGTCTCAAGTGTTTATAAATCTTTTAGTAATCGAATACAGCAATTAGAAATCTTTTCCGTATTATACTTTTTTCATCCCATTTATTTCTTTGATACCATATTGACACAGGAAGGACATGGAAGTGTTGGAGCGGGTCCAGAGGAGGGCCACAAAGATGATCAGAGGGCTGGAGCAGCTCTCCTATGAGGACAGACTGAGAGAGTTGGGGCTCTTCAGCCTGGAGAAGAGAAGGCTTCGAGGGGACCTGATAGTAGCCTTCCAGTATCTGAAGGGGGCCTACAGGAAGGCTGGGGAGGGACTATTGACAAGGTCTTGCAATGACAGGACAAGGGGCAATGGGTTTAAACTGGCAGAGGGGAGATTTAGACTGGATGTTAGGAGGAAGTGAGGGTGGTGAGGCACTGGCACAGGTTGCCCAGGGAGGTTGTGGCTGCTCCCTCCCTGGATGTGTTCAAGGCCAGGTTGGAGGAGGCCTTGAGTGAGCTGTACTAGTGGGAGGTGTCCCTGCCTATGGCAGGGGGTTGGAACTAGATGATCCTTGAGGTCCCTTCCAACCTTACCATTCTATGATTCTATGACATGAGGAATCATGACATCTAACGTGGTCTCTGTGAATTCTGACTTTGTGTGATGAAAAGGTAATTACAGCTGTTTTTTCTCAGCTTTGTGCCAAAAAGCCTTATTCATGTTGTTCAGTAAGTTCTCAGCATTTGCTTTAGCAGTAAAAGTAAATGGAAATGGAAAATTTCCTTTTTTTCCAAAGTAAATGAAAAATTTGCTTCTTCATTATCTTCACTTCTATCCATTCTTCAGCTAGTAATTCCTAGCACAGTCTGATACCAAATTCTCATTTTTCAGCCCAGAGAGGTTTATTTGGGAGAATTTCAACTTTCAAGTAAAGAACTCTCGCAGCCAGGGTACCTGTAATGAATATTTTATCTTAGCTGAGAGAGTCTGAAATTCCACTCTTGGTTACTTTTCTACAACTCTGCTGGAGCAGTGGGATCACGGGTGTATAACTGCCAAATCCAGCACAGCAAATCTTAATTTGATTCCTTCATGTTCCTTTTACTGTATTTTTAACCCCTTGTTTAGCTTCTGAAAATCCATGGGTTTATGTCAGCAAGGCTGAACAAGGATTACCTTTACAGGATTGTGAGGCTTCGACAGCACTTTGCAACAGCTGTGACTAGGTTTGTCTACAATAGAAAATAAAAACAAAACAAAACAAAACAAGCTTCTGTCACTCCCAAATGTTCTTTAACACCCTCATAAAGGTAGGACATTGTTGACAGTATGGGACAGCTTTGTGGATCATCTCCCTGATACTTCATTCAAGTATTAAGGGAATATAGTGAAATGTTTTGTACCAGTGTTGCTTTAACAGTGTCCTTTAACTCCAGGTCTTCAAAGTTATCCCGCTGGATTCCATGCACAGTTATATAATAAAGAGAAGAAACCAGCCTAAACAAGACCTAATGCTACAAAAAATAATATATCTAGTTTCAGGAGTTTGAATGTAATTACCATTATTAGGGTACTGGGTGATTCACACTATTTTCAGAATTTTAAGGCAGTATAGTCTGGGTTGATGAAAAGCTCAACATGAGCCTGCAGTGTGCACATGCAGCCCAGACAGCAACCGAGTCCTGGGCTGCATCAAGAGAAGCGTGGCCAGCAGGGCAAGGGAGGGGGGTCTCCCTCTTTGCTCTGCTCTTGTCAGACCCCACCTGGAGTACTGTGTGCAGTTCTGGAGCCCCCAGCACAGGAAGGACATGGAACTGTTTGAGTGGGTCCAGAGGAGGCCACAAAGATGCTCAGAGGGCTGGAGCAGCTGAGGATAGACTGAGAGAGTTGGGGCCCTTCAGCCTGGAGAAGAGAAGGCTTTGAGGAGACCTGATAGTAGCCTTCCAGTATCTGAAGGGGGCTTACAGGAAGGCTGGGGAGGGATTATTTACAAGGTCTTGTAATGACAGGACAAGGGTCAATGGGTTTGAACTGGCAGAGGGGAGATTTATTCTGGATGTTAGAAGGAAGTTGTTTGCAGTGAGGGTGGTGAGGCACTGGCACAGGTTGCCCAGGGAGGTTGTTGCTGCTCCCTCCGTGGAGGTGTTCAAGGGCAGGTTGGAGGAGGCCTTGAGTGAGCTGTGCTAGTGGGAGGTGTCTCTGCCTATGGCAGGGGGTTGGAACTAGATGATCCTTGAGGTCCCTTCCAACCTTACATTCTATGATTCTATATTTTCCCATTTGCAAAAAGTCTTACTAGCGGTTTATGAAGTTTTTCTTCTGATGTTGGACGTAGCAAAAGTTGAAGAAGAGCATTGACTGGCCTTCTAATAACTTCCTTTGTTTCTCAGTGCCTCAGAGGATGTTGCCTTTCCTTGTAGTTTCTCTGTGAGAAAGCTTGCATAGGGTGGTTGCACCTCAGTGAAGATCTGTATGACATTAGAGGTCTAGCAGTTTTTCTTCTTCAGCAGTGCTATGCTGTGCTGTTGTTTTGGTTTTGTAGTGGAACTATGTCTTCATAACAGCAACACAGTTTCCCTTTGATTGCTGTGGATGTATCTCTCTCAACTGCAGTGATGTGTGCAAGGTCCTGCAACTGGGTTGGGGCAATCCCAAGGACAAGTACAGACTGGACAGTGACTGGCTACAGAGCAGCCCTGAGGAGAGGGACTTGGGGGTGCTGGTGGATGGGAAGCTTAACATGAGCCAGCAGTGTGCACTTGCAGCCCAGAAAGCCAGCCAGAGCCTGGGCTGCATCAGGAGAAGTGTGGCCAACAGGTCAAGGGAGGTAATTCTCCCCTTCTACTCCTCTCTGGTGAAACCTCACCTGGAGTACTGCATCCAATTCTGGAGCCCTTGTTACAAGAGGGATGTGGACATGCTGGAGTGTGTCCAGAGAAGGGCCATGAGGATGCTCAGAGGGCTGGAGCACCTCTGCTATGAGGACAGACTGAAAGAATTGGGGCTGTTCAGTCTGGAGAAGAGGAGGCTCCCAGGTGACCTTATTGTGGCCTTCCGGTATCTGCAGGGGGCTGCAAAAAAGCTGGGGAGGGACTTTTTAGGCTGTCAGGTAGTGACAGGACTAGGGGGAATGGAGCAAAGCTGGAGGTGAGGAGATTCAGACTGGAGGTGAGAAGGAAGTTCTTCAGCATGAGAGTGGTGAGAGCCTTGAATAAGTTGCCCAGGGAAGTGGTTGAAGCCCCATCCCTGAAGGTGTTTAAGGCCAGGCCGGATGAGGCTCTGACCAACCTGATCTAGGGTAGGGTGTCCCTGCCCATGGCAAGGAGGTTGGAACTAGATGATCCTTGTGGTCCCTTCCAACTCTGACTGATTCTATGGTTCTATAATACCTAAACATGTAAGGAACCCATACAACCTGTTCTTTGCAAATAACCATAGTCTTTCATTGACCATTGGGCAATGAATGCTGCATTTGAAGATCACAAGAGTCAACTGAGATATTTGAGTCAATTTGAGATATTTCTCACCTTTTAGTGCAGTATCCATTTTGTGTCATGAATTCCTGAATATAAGTACTTCAGATTAAGATTTATCACCTGGAGAAATTCTTACTTTTGGGTATATTGCTGGAGAACTGTAACTTGAACTGTACCTTGACAAAACAATTCTTGTCAAAGGATTGCTGTGAACTCTGCAAAAGTTTCTAAACAGCAAAGGAAGACACTGAGACACCCCTTTGAACAGCCTCACAACAAAGGGATGAAAGGTGAAGCACAACATCTTCATCTCTTCCAGGTCACATAAAAGCAAAGCAGAGCAGCTGTGGCAACTCTTACAGGTCATTCCTGAGCTGCCCATGGCTGGAAACTTGAAGGAGATCCTTGTGAAAGACACAGACTGTCAACAGAAGCCTGCATGCCCTCTCACCCACTCTATTTAACTTTGGGATTTATGGTGTGTGTTACGACAGGTCCTTGTTTACATATAAGGCAGGACTTACTATTGTTGTGTGCAGGAATGGGGCCAGCATGCCACAGCCTTATGGCTGGACCCAAGTGATGCTGGGCTGGGCCTGACGTTATGGCCTAGATGGCATAACTGTTTGACTGCTTGCTGTAGAAGATAATTGATGTAATAAACAAGAATAGAGTTCCATTTTTATATAACACAGTCAAAAACTGAAGTCTATTAATGTTGCCATTGATTCTATTTCTGTCCATGTGTGCTGGTTTGAGGCTAATTGGAATATTTTAATACAGAAAATGACACTATAGGCTGTGAAAGGAAAACATGGTGATGTCTACTTCACTCATAGGCTTGCTGGGATGTTTGGGAAAGACATTAGATAACACAGTCTGCAGGGGTAAAGCACCTTGGGCGGTCTAGCTTCTGGCTCCTCTTTGGAGATTAATCTTCACTAACCACTCTTCTTCTAACTCCCCTGGCCAATCCTCCAAACTCACCTTGCATGTAAGGCAAACCTTGGGGTAAGGTACAGGGGTGGGGAGAAGGTGGAAGGGTACTTGGGAGTCCTTCCTGGGGTCTCTGAGTTTTGGGAGGGGAGTTGTGTTTCTGTATTACCTTTAACTTTTATATTTCTGTGAATATTCCTGTCTATAGTGTATATCTCTGCTTGTACATTGTGCTGAGCTGTAAACAGAGCTTCAGTCCTTAACTTCCAGCCGGCTGAGTTCTAGTCTGGCTCATTTTACAAAGTGTGGGGGGCAGGGAACTCCCAAACCTTCACACCATGTCACCAAGTCACAGGAGACAAATGTTGGAAATCCAGAGTCAGTATTAGATACACAGGACTCCCTTGGAAGGTATAGTATTCTATAGGTGGATTTTTATCTGAAGGATATGTCCTTTGGATAATCCTGAACCTATGTTCACTTGTCAGGATGCAAAAAGCCTTTTCTAATTGGATTATTGCGGTGCATTTGTTGACAGTTTAGCTCTCAAATGGTGTACATGGCCTGCAGCCTTCACATCAATCTGCTGTCTTTTCCTAAACCCAAGCAGAAAGTTTTATCGCATTACCTTCATCCTGATGTGCATAAACTAGCTACTGTTTAAAAATGGAATGCTTTTCCTGCTCCTCTACAAAGCCTCCCTTGCCTCTCACCCCAAGATGCAGCACGTGGGATGATCTTTGATTCAGCCCAACCGCTGCTGGTGCCGGGGCTTCACATACCAGCTCTGGAGCCTCACCTCTTATCCTGCTTTCCCGTAGAAATACTGGCGCTGATCAGAGTCCTTTGATGTCAGATGGAAACCCAGCTACAGTTTGTTCTTTTTAATTAGTTTTCTAATGGTTTGACAAGACTTCTGTTCTTACTGGGTGCTCCCGGAGTGGAGGCGGGATGGGTGCCTTGTACAATCAAGCACCAGATCACACAACAATGTAAACCTGGCTCCAGGAGCTACCTTAGTAATTCCTTTCCAATGTACTTGTGAATTCAGCTCTTCCAAACTGTTCAGGGTCTGAGAAATCCTCATTACTGATTACAGCTTATCTTCTTTTTCCTCTCCTTAAGATGGCTTTGTAGCTGGCCTGTGCTTTTCTTCATTTAGCCACTCCTCTAATTTGTCACCAGCAGATTTTATCACTGATGATTTTACCCTTTCTCACCCATTGTTGATAATATCAAGTAGCATATAGCTAAAATTCAGTATCCAAATAACTTGGGCAATAACCTGCTTTAGGATGGTTCCATGCTAATGATTGCATCTTTACACATCCTTGCTGTTAATGACCATTGCTGTTAGATTATGTCACAACATAATGTTGTAACATAATCCGTTAGATTATGTTACAGCATGGAGAGAACATAGGTTCTTAACTGCATGCTGTGTAGTGTGAAGTCAGGCAGTTTGCAGACAGGAGAGGCCTGCTGCTGTTGGTGGACAACTGCTGTATCAGCTCTTCTACAGTGCAGTATTTAATATCAAGCCCTAATAGCCAGGTATAATCACAGGATGGTTTGGATTGGAGGGGATCTTTGAAGATCTACTAGTCCAACCCCCTTAGCCTGGCTAGTATTGGCTTCGGTCTCTTGTTGAAGTCAAATCTCATTAAATCCCCGATGTGAAAATAACACATTTGACCTCAAAGCTGTGCCAAGCTAAGTTTCTGTTTGCCATCAGCCAGCTGGCTTTGGATGAGCAAAACAAACTGCTAACCTGGTGTGGGTCCATGCCTGCCTCTGGCCCCTGACCTCTCCTTCCTACCTCTTGCAAGAAAATGCCCTACAAGTATGAGCTGAGTTCAGTGGCAGAGTTACGTACAGAGCACCTCAGGTTTCCTAGTGGCATTCTGGTTGATGATGAACCAGTCTAAACTTAGGATTTCCTTTGCAGTGGCATATGTGAAATCTTGTTATGGTCTTTAACATGTTGCACATGTATTTATTTTTGAATGATCTTGCTGTGTTAATTTTCAGCAATTTTTAGGCTCTCAACGTGTACTACTGGTTTTATATTAATGTGATTTCAGTTAACAGTCACGATTCTCCCAGGCTTTTTGCAAACCTTTGTTGTAATCCATTTGCTTATCTTCACTGATGTAACTAAAAAAAAAAAAAATAATGGAAGGTGGAGTATAATTATATAAAGTGGAGCTATATGATATTATAATGTTATTGGTACAAGTAAAACTCCTCCTCACTGATGCAGGTAAATTCCCACACACCATCATAATGGTGAACATATATATACATCACAGAACACTGATGTGAGAGAAACTACACACACTGAAGTGTAATTAAAGCATTTGAAATAGTTTATTAAACAACAACCAGCTTCTCTGTGACAGTAGTTTACAGTTGTGTTTTTATTAATTTAGCCAAGTTGAGCTTTGTGTAATATTAGACTTGGAAGATTTTGGTCATTGTTTAATGTCAGCAAGATTAGCACGGTGAAATTTAAGTCACACAGATGCATTTTAATACACCCAAACTTTCTTTTGACACTTGCTAAGTGTCAAAATAGCCCTCAAAATGCCCACATATTAAATTACCCTTTCAGTGATTTTTTTTTTGCCATTGGCTAGGTGTCTTCTTAGATTTTTTTTTGTTTGTTTGTTTGTTTGTTTTTCTCACTGAAAACCAATCAGAGAAAAAGGAGAAGAGAAAGGAGGAGAAAGAAAAACAACAACTTGCCTTTAAGTTATTTGTGGGAAAGATACAATCATAATGAGATCTTTTTTTATTTTTTTTTCTAATATGCCTCAGGTTTGGAAAGCCCCTCACAATGTTCACAGCAAATCAGAGGTGAAGGCTAAAAAAAGAAATTCTTGGAAGGCTCCAATTAACTGTTTTAGCTCAACCAAAACAAACAAACAAACAAATTTAACTTCCAAAGAACGTGGTAGTGTATCTCCTTTTCTCCTAGCTGTAAATACAAAACTGGGGAACCCCCTGACAATTCAGTAAGATATTTGGCTTCTGTTCGTATTTGTAAATCCCAAGTTAGACATTTTTATTTTCATCAGTAGATAAAAGTGGCAGGAAGGATGATTTGGTGCAGATAGGAGGTTATCAGGGTGATGGCTTGTTAGGAGGAAAAAAACTATCAAGTAGTTTCTTCTGTGTCTGTTCTTTGTGTTATGATTGAGCATTTTGACAGTTGAGCACCAGGCTGAGGCACATGGCCTTGAACATCAAGATAATTACAGTTCTGCAATACAGTTGTGCAGAGCATGGTGGGAACTACAACCTCATTGTTGTTGCAAATGCTCTTTTGTTTAGAGAGTCATGGTTCAGTGCCTGCATCGAAGCCCCTGCTCCTGGAGCAGGTTTTGTTCTGTGACGCACACTGCATGGTGCCCCCGAATTGCAGCTTCCCCAGCAGTCATCAGTCTGAATTTTTCAGTTTCAAAAAATGAAGATAAAGTTGCTTTACTTCTGGCTGTGTCTCTCAAACTCTCCATAGCTAAGCATATGAGAGATACTATACAACATTTTGTAATGAAATAACGAAATATGTATTTTAATTAGATAGGGCCATCCAGCTTCAAGAGGTCAGCACAGTGATGTTCGTAGTGTAAGAAACATTATTATGGAGATGAGTGTCATATATTAATAATAAAGCACGTTCTAGATGACACAATTAAGTATGTTAACACTAACAAGGTGGTAGTTGTTTTAAACTACTTTAAAATAAAGCCATATTTTACAAAAAAGGACCGAGCTTTAACATCCAAAACTCTTGTAAGAAGAGTTAAGTACAAGCTGTGGAAGCTGACTGCATTCATACTAGATGTCAATTTAAAATAAACCAAACAAACTTCTGAATTCTCACCTGTTCTGCAGATTTAAAAACGCAAAGATTTTGAGATTTTTCTGTGCAAGATGTATGTGACATGAAAAGGCCTTTGCCAGGAGTCATTAAGAAAAAGTCATCTTCCCTGATTAAGCTGCCTTTTGTTTTCAATTCATGTTCCTGACCTGTATATGAAATAGTTTTGAGGCTACCAAAACGTAAGATTATGAGATTATCTTTTCAACCCTAATCCTTTTAATTTGACAAGCAAAAGGACTTTTTTTTTTTTTTTTTAAATCAGAATTTGCCTTCAGTAATAACAGAAATTGGATGGCCCTCAGGTTGTTTTTGCCAGTACTATCTACTCTGTCAAACTAAACCCCTGAACTCATGCAATCCACAGTAGGCAGTTCTGCAGTGGCTCTGTCTTTCTTTTAACCTAACACTTCTCATCTAAAATCAAAATACAAAGCTCTGAAATCCTAACTTCCATAAAATGTAATTACAATAGCAGGCTTATTTAAGCTTGTTTTCAAGTTGCTTTATTAATATTTTATGGCTTCTCTTTAATTATTCTCACTAATTGGCCATTATGCTGCTTTATTCCAAAGCTTCTGGGACCACCTAGGATGTTAAGAGGCGTGATGTAGTTTGAGGTCTGCCTATTTCTAAACGCCATCATTTTTATCATAGTGTTAGGTTGCACAGAAGATGTGAGCATGAGAGTTTTCTGACAAAACATCGAATTTGTGGAAAATGCAGGCTCTCCTCACCAGTCTTTTTTTAGTGGAGGTGTGCAGTTTGCTGCTTGTGAGTTAATCCTAGCAGGCTGCAAGGAACCAGAGCAGATGGTTTCTTCTGTGCTTTGTCTCTTGTTCCAAGGCAAAACATCCAAGTCTGTAACAGCTACATGGAGAAAAATAATCAGGATCTTGGTGCAATAGAGCTGGACTCTGCTAAAGCAAACAGTAGTGTTTGCCATTGAAAGAGAGACATTGAATTTTTCTGCATATTGCTGAAACCCTTTCTTCCTTCGTCTCTTATCAGTTATTTGCAGGCATGCTCCCTTTTTCAGCTGCTTTAGGATGTTAACTTGCACAAGTTAGTACTAGAACTTTCCCCTTCCCTATGCATTTTCCAGCTGGGAGTTGCCACCCCTTGGTGTCCCCTGTGGAAAGCAGTTTGGGGAAACCAGGCTGAAAGCAAGCAAGAAGCCTGACAGTGCCTGAAAGCATGTCTGATTTTCCAGCTCCCAAGTTCCTGTTGAGGTCTGTGGTGATGGGTTGGACTTGATGATCTTTGAGGTCTCTTCCAACCCTGGTGATACTGTGATACTGTGATAAAAGATGTTGCTGCACACACACCCATGGGACAGCCACCACACCTTGCTTACTTTCCTCATTCACGTAAATAGTGTCATGTATTTGGAGGTGTGAGGCCAAACTGGCTGTGGAACAGAAGATTTGGGGGATTAATGGTGCTTGTGGTGGCATACGGCACCCATTAAAAATTGAAACTTTGCATGATGAAAGAATTTTTTTCTGGTTTTTTTTTTTTTGTCATCTGGGCAGAGGCACATTGAGTCTTTCTCACTGATACCCCTGAAAAGAGGTGAGGACAAGGCATGGAAATGGGTTTAAACTGGCAGAGGGGAGATTTAGACTAGATGTTAAGAGGAAGTTCTTTACAGTGGGGGTGGTGAGACACTGGCACAGGTTGCCCAGGGAGGTTGTGGCTGCTCCCTCCCTGGAGGTGTTCAAGGCCAGGTTGGAAGAGGCCTTGAGTGAGCTGTACTAGTGGGAGGTGTCCCTGCCTATGGCAGGGGGTTGGAACTAGATGATCCTTGAGGTCCCTTCCAACCTTACCATGCTATGATTCTATGGCAGGTGGTTCCCATGCTGAAGTGCCTGCAGGTGTGCAGGCATGCAAATATGGAGCAGACTGCAAAGGCTGTTCTGAAGGGAATGTGTCCTGTAAGCCTCTGTGGCTTCTCCAACCTCCACTTCCACCTCTCTGCCTCTCCTTGAGCAATGCTCATGAAGATCAATCAAGGGGCCTAGAGAGGAAGGAAAACAAAATACAATCTCAGATCTATGTGTAGTAAAGGTAAAGGCTGACTGTTTCTCTTAAAAATAAACAGAAATATATTCCTTTGTAAATGAGTGCATGTCATGCAGATGTGTATTTTGTTCTTACACCTCCAGATTTCTGATTGGTTTTAAGGTGGGATTTTTAGGAAGACATTTATTCCAAATAAGACATAATGTCTATTGCAAGCACAATGACATAATCTGAGTTTTATCTTCAATATCTACAGTAATGTTTGTCTCTTGATAAGTACATCCAGAGATAAAGCTTAGGCTTTTGAAAGATACTGCTTCATCACCATATCTTACCCCAAATCAGTGCAATTTTCATTATGATAAATTGTCTCACTTATAAACCTGCCACAGAGCTCAACATAAACTGGAAAATTCGGTGTATTTCTTTTCTGTCTTCTTTGGATCTGTACTATGTGTAGTCCTGGGTGAGAGACAGAACCTTAGAAGTCAAATGCAGAGGGAGGTGAAACCATGTGATGGCACTGTATGTTAAAACAAACAGTGTACAGACCTTATAAATAGTTGTAAAATCAGCCAAGAGTAAACATTAAGACATTAACAAATTACCCAAAGGACCCTATAAATCAAAAGATTGTTGTAAGGTAGCTGTGGCAGGCTGAAGATGTGGATATTTTAGAATCATAGAATGGTAAGGTTGGAAAGGACTACAAAGATCATCTAGTTCCAGACTCCTGCCATAGGCAGGGACACCTCCCCCTAGCACAGCTCACTCAAGGCCTCTTCCAACCTGGCCTCGAACACCTCCAGGGAGGGAGCAGCCACAACCTCCCTGGGCAACCTGTTCCAGTGTCTCACCACCCTCACTGCAAAGAACTTCCTCCTAACATCCAGTCTAAATCTCCCCTCTGCCAGTTCAAACCCATTGCCCCTTGTCCTGTCATTGCAAGGCCTTGTCAATAGTCCCTCCCCAGCCTTCCTGTAGGCCCCCTTCAGATACCGGAAGGCTTTTTTCTTTCTTATTCTCTTCTATTACATCTAAAGCATTTCCCCAGAGACCAGGGGTGATTATGTCCAATGCCATGGGGACATCTGGCAGAGAGAAGCCACATGCATTGTGCACACCTCTGCTCACCTGCCTGAGCCAAGAGAAAAGCATCCAGGCTTCATGCAGAGGCAGATCTGCATCAGTTGGCCATTGAAGAGGCAACCCAGCTCTGCAAAACGACCTGCTCAGGCTTTTTTGTTTAAGGTACTGATACTAATTTATGGACTGTAAAATCCTAAGTTATCTCTTTTCTTTCCCAAACCTTTGAAACAGAGGCTTTTGTTAAATGAAACAGAGTATTTTGGACTTTGAAACAGAGTCTTTTGTTAAATGGAACATGTTTTAATGTGATAGTCTGTCTCCTGACTCATCAAGGCACTGTAGGGGAAAAATAATCACAGCATTTGTGATAACTGTTTGTAGCACTTTTGGTGCTTGCACCACTCCTGGGCTCATTGCTAGAAGATGAAAGGCAAGCAATCTGGTGAAGGCAGAGTGGAAGCTTGAGGACTGAGAAATTTTAATATTCATCAAATATACAAGGAAGAGAGCACAGGTATTAATGATTCAGTCATTACATTTGTTTGTGCTCTGTTCCTGTATGTCCTGGTAGAAGCTGTATAGGAGAACAAGGTCCAGTGGCCATTGAAATTGAGCATATAGCATCCTGAGAACATACTTAGAATTTCTGGAATCCACTGACTAATTCATTTCTCCAACAGATGTGCCCCAAATATCACTAATCCTTCTCTATTGTTTCTTGTTTTCCCCCATTTATTCCTTCTCATTTAAATGCAAAACCACCAAAAAACCCCAACCAAACAACAACCAAACCTAAATCCCAAATCATCCATCCATCCACTCCTCCCTGCCTCCCTGCAGAGTATCTTTTGTTTTGCTTTGTTTTGTCACCAGGGAAGAGGAGGAGATAGGGAGAAGAGGAACATCTTTGCTCAGGCTGGTGCTGGTCCCAGGCCTGATTTTGGACTGTGAAGGGGCTAGGTACTATTTGAATGACAGCTCTGTGAATGCAGTGCATCAGTGGGCACAGACCAAAGCAACTTGAGACAGAGAGACTGGAGCTCTCCCTGCTCTTGCTTTTGTAAAACAGTTTAGCTTGGTTGCTAGTTGGAGAAGGATCAGGAGGTGGGATGGGGTCCTAGCCCATTCCATGTCTGTTTGGTATTGGAATTTTTCAGTGTGGTACTCCTGCTCCCAGGAACTCAAAGGACCCCAGCAGCCAGAAAGCCTTGTTGACCTTGCTGTCAACTAGGGTGCTGGTGGGATGAAGAGCTGGGAAGGATTAGATAGCATCCTCCTGTTGGGATGGGAATGGGAGTGGGAGTTTCTCCAATCAGTTGGTTTTGCTCACCTGTTTTGGGCTGGAATTTGACTGCTAAGAGCTCTCAGGCCTTGGGGCCAGTAGATGCCACCTGCAGTTTCAGAGGCAAATAAAAGAAAATAAAAAGTCCCCCATATTCATTGTTTTGGAATATCTCCTGATTAAAGACCTCATGATCATGGTTTTTGGAAATCTGATTTGTGATTTATGAGGAATGCCTGGGGGGGAACTTTGCGGAAAAAGGCACAGGGAAGGGAGAAGGGTGATGATATAAGTGAGGGATGATATATACAGAAGAGAGAGAGCTGGTAATTCTCCACCCTTTCTTCCCACCAGCTCAGAGCTTCATGGTAATGCTCACAGAAAATTTAAACTACACCTAGAGATAAAACAGCAATTTCCTGAGTATCTTATAATTTTCTATCACCTCAGAGAGCTGCTTGGCAAGCTATATATAGTGTGTGAGAGGAAAGGTTTTGCTCTTGTTTTGCTCAGCGTTTTAAGTTCTGGTTACTCTCTTGCACATGCATCATATTAATGGGTTAATGGGTGGTGAATGGCTGAGAGCAGCCCCGAGGAAAAGGACCTGGGGGTTTGGGTTGATGAAAAGCTCAACAGGAGCCTGCAGTGTGCCACACGCAGCCCAGACAGCAACTGAGTCCTGGGCTGCATCAAGAGCAGCATTGCCAACAGAGCAAGGGAGGGGATTCTGCCCCTTCACTCTGCTGCCCTCAGACCCCACCTGGAGTACTGTGTGCAGTTCTGGACCCCCCAGAACAGGAAGGACATGGAAGTGTTGGAGTGGGTCCAGAGGACACCACGAAGATGCTCAGAGGGCTGGAGCAGCTCTCCTATGAGGACAGGCTGAGAGAGTTGGGGCTCTTCAGCCTGGAGAAGAGAAGGCTTC
>VWZE01003512.1:255513-265796 GCA_013396675.1 Eubucco bourcierii
CTGTACTAGTGGGAGGTGTCCCTGCCTATGGCAGGGGGTTGGAACTAGATGATCCTTGAGGTCCCTTCCAACCTTACCATTCTATGATTCTATGATCACAGTCACACCAGTGGCTTCTAACTTGCCTTTGATCCAGCTTCTCTTTCATTCAGAATGACTTACTTACATTTTCCACATAACTGCTCTCTGCTTTTTTTCATAAAATCAGTAGATTCAGTAAGTGCCATTTGCTGGGAGATAAGGTTGACTTCTAGTGGGTACTGAGGGGAGGATAGGCTCATGCACCACAGAGTCACTGTAGTCACAAATTTCCCTGTATGGGTAAAATCCAATATTGATTTTTATTGTTTGCCTTGAGCTTGTGTTTTACACAAAATTTCCTGCAATTATCCATGCACAGTCAGTGGATAGAGGTAGGGATCTGCTGAAGGTGTTGATCTGGTTCACCTCAGTGAAACACGAGACACTGCATTCATACGTGAGCCATCTAAAATAGCTTAAAGCTTTATTTCCATAACAGTTACATCCTCCTAAGACCATTCCTTCGTTCTTACTCACGGGTGCATCGTGCTGCCTCCTTCCTTTGTGCCTGCTGTGCGATTTATCCTGTCAATCCTAGGAGGGACCTACTCAGAAGATCACTAACCCTACAGTAAAGAAATGAATGGTGTTTTGCCATCTGAGCCCCACAAATCAGTCACCGGCAGGGTTAGATGAATGCCAACACAAGGGAGAGGGAGGAAAGTGCAATATGTTTGGGGAAAGGAAGGAAGTAACTCCCACTCAGCCTAAGCTGTGGTGAAAACAGCCCCAGAGTGGGTTGGATCCCAGCCTCTTTATCTCTCATCCCAGTGGAGATTTCCAGGCTAATTCTGCAGCTCATTTGGTTTTAACAACCTTCTTGAAGCACTGATTACTTTAGTGCCATTTAAGGTTAGTAGTGGTTTAGTTACTAGAGGAAAATGAGGATTGATTTTCCCATAATGTGCAAGATAGCAAATTGTGATGGTTTGGGAGTTCCTGCCCCCTACCCTTTGTAAAATGACCCAGACTAGAACTCAGCCAGCTGGAAGTTAAGGACTGAAGCTCTATTTACAGCTCAGCACAATGTACAAGCAGAGATATACACTACAGACAGGAATAGTTACAGAAATAGACAAGTTAAAGGTAATACAGAAACACAACTCCCCTCCCAGAAATCAGAGACCCCAGGAGGGGCTCCCAACCACCCTTCCACCTTCTCCCTACCCCTATACTTTATCCCAAGGTTTGCCTTAAGCACAAGGTGAGCTTGGAGGATCAACCGGGGGGGTTAGAAGAAAAGTGATTAGTGAAGATTAATCGGCAGAGAGAAGCCAGAAGCTAGACTGCCCGAGATGCTGTGCCCCTACAGACTGACTGACTTATCTATGTTTTGAGTTCCTTTCTTATACATCTCAGCAAGCCTGTGAGTGAAGTAGACATCACCATGCTTTCCTTTCACAACCTATAGTGTCATTTTCTCTATTAAAATATTCCAATTAGCCTCAAACCAGCACACAAATGCATTTTTAATGGTAATTGGTTCTTTCTTAGGGCAATGGGAGTTCTCTGAAGAATTTAGTGACCCTGTTTCTTGCTTCTTCGTTTGCTCTGCCTTGTGTTGTTTCTCTTTCCCACTTTTAAATACCTCATTTTAGACTGGCTGCTTAAATTAGAGTCTTAACTTTCCATTCTGGTGAAGCAACTCCAGACATGGAGAAGAAGATTAATACATATCTAGAGCAAATGGTAGGATGAAGGAAAGGAAGGAAGAATCCGTTCAAGTGAAACAATTACAGATGAAAAAGTAGCATCTGCCTAAAGAAATTGGATAAAAATAAATGAAAACATTAGTGCAGGTCTGCTGCCTCATGCAGATATATTTAATGTAGTATTTTAGCTGGAAACAATGAGACAGTAGTACAATAGTCTTTGAACAGGGATATTGTGGAAATACATTGCAGTAAACTAAAGTGTAGAGTAATTCTATTTTTATTCCAATCTCATCCCATTATTTCCAGCAAGCTTTCCAATGTTGTGCATGGTCTGTTGTTGTAAGGCCAGACAATTCACCAGGAAAAGCACAGGCAGATTTCTACAAAGCCCAGCTCATTGGTGCACACCAGTGTGCTGGTTTGCTGCTCTGCCTGTTCTTGTTGTGTTTTGCCTGGTACCGTGGTTTCCTCACTTACAAAAAGTTAGCAAGAGAAATTTAATGATTAACATCTTTGTCAAGTTAATCCTAAAATTGAAGGAGAGATGTATGAAAGATGGGATAGTTTCCAGTAGGAAGCAGTATCAAGAGTGACTATGTTGTGATCTCAAGGGCTTTAAAGCTGGGAAGCCCTACACAAAGGGCAGCATTAATGCCACAGGGCTCATAGATTTAAGAGTCATCCATATTAATTGACAGGCTGTAAGATCAGCTGCTGTCCTGTGATGCTAAACCACTTACTGGACAGGGCCAGAATTTTTTCGAAGTCCAGAAATCTGCTGGCAGATAACAGGCAGCCATGGTCCATGTTCCCTGACAGTGCACACTTTAGATTTAGTGGCTGGAGGGACTGAGCTTCAGGTCTCCTGCTTGGATTTCACAGAGCTGTGATAAGTAACTAGTTTGTTACATGGTTCCTAAAATCCTGCCAAGTGTGAAAAAATTAAAATATATTAGCCAAGGAAGTCCTGTGATGAGCAAAGTAAAATTTCACAGGCCAGGTGAAGGGATGATACATGTCAGCATTGCAGACCAAGCCCAGGCTATGTGTGGTGGCTATTTGGGCTGTACTGTTATCATCTGAACCCTTCCAGACCCTTGCTGCACAGCAGATCTGCCTCCTTCTGTACTGTTTTTTTTCCCACTGGAGTGCAAGACATCCCCTCTGACATCATTACCCAGTCCTCCAACCTTCAGCTGCTAGCAGGCACACAGGCCCTTTTCATCCCAAAGACTGGCAGATGCAGATGCTTTCCTTTCAGTTCTTCAAGTAGCTCTTCCCTTAGGGCTTTCCAATTCCAGCCAGCTTGGCCTTCAGGTCCATGTGGGCTTTGGTTCAAATTTGGAGAGTGCTTTTCAGGATTTGCCTCAAAGCTCCCACAGGGCAGTAGTGTGGAAGGCCTGCTTCAAATACTTGGTTAAATGGGTACTATATAAGGCAAAAAATGTCCTTTTTCTAAAGAATTCCAGGCAGTTTTGGAAAAAAAGAGCCTGGAAGGGAAGGATTTTTCATCTTTATTGAGAGGTCTTTGTACCTTGAGGTACAGTGGTGCCTTGGAGTTACTGTAGAGATTTTTAAAACCACAATTTTAATTTATTTTGGTAAATATACATAAAATAGGAAAATTCAGCATCCAAGAGTGTGCATCAAATGCAGTTCTCATTTACATTACAGACTAAAGAGAATTCAGAATAACTTTAGTAACTGGGACATCAGTGGTGCTGTGACTACAGCTGAATGAATATAGGACAAAGATCTTATTTAAAGTTGAACTACTTTTTTTTTTTTTANCTGTGTAGATTCTTGTTATATCATAGAGTTAACACAGAACCATCAATGACTTCCAGCTCAGGCTTTTATATTTCGCCTCCTTATTGCCATGGCATTTGCATAGTGTACTACAGTGCCAGGAATCTCTCCTTTTAGCTCACTCCTTTTTCTCCCTGTGTATTCAAGCCTGCACATTATTTGCTTTTGCCAAATAGATCATTCTGGTTTCAGAAAGCCTTAAAGATTGCATTCCTCTCTGAGCTGGAGAGTTATTTCACAAGATATCCTATTACTTTTTTTTTTTAAAGTGGCAAGCTTCTGTTTAGCCTTTCTGTAGGAATTGTGGTTTTCCATTTTGAGAGTTTTGGTACACAAGATGTCTGTGTGTATTAAGGGGGGTTGGCTGCACTTATGCAGTGTTTTCTGTAGTGCCTCTTAGAACATCTGATGTGTGTGCACACTTTGGCATATCCAGTATCTCGAGGGAATTTTCTGTCTTGAATGGTGCATGCAATTTCTCCCAAAAGAAACACACTGTAGAGCACTTTAAAGTATTAAAGAAAGTGTATCATATCATTTCTCCTGATACTCAGAATTGATAAGTGGGAAGAGGAAGATAATTACCAAGTGGTTTTTCATCTTAATGTGTTAAAACAAGCTGCAAACTACTGCAGCATACAGCCTGGCAAAGAAAGGAGGTGCAGATACAGGTCTGATGCAGTAGTGGTGCTGGCTGCACCTGATACGCAGAACAGGCAGCTTGGGTGTGGGAAACTGTGAGAGTAGGGCTGCAGGGGCAGTGACTGCAGAAAACTTTCTGGTTTAATTTCCCTTTGTATGTGAATCACTTCTCACAACTCCTCCTGCTTCTGCTTTCCTCTTTCTGCTTTCACTGTGCTTGAGTTAATACAGTTGTATAATCTAGTAGGGAGTAGTAGCACAAACACCAAACTACTGGAAACTTATTCCTTCAACTGGCTGTGCCGAGTGGTTTTGCTCTACATTTGTCAGATATTGTTACTGGGTAAAATTCAACTACATACTACATATCCAGTTCCTATGAACAGTTTTACCTGTGGTATCTGAACATGTTTTTTGTCTTTGGAAGATGCATGCCAAAACATAAATATTAACTAATTAACTCCTATAGAGGAGTTTTCTGTACAGTCATTAATTCAACAGCTGCTTTTGTCCCAACCACAGCAGGTATTATAAAGTGAATATCCTCTCCACATGATTTTATGTTTGAAACTGTGATTCACTCTCAGATGTTGGACAATGCAGGGTAAAATATGAGATACATACAAAGACACTTCAGTTTTGAGTAGTGCATTTCATGTATTTTAATACAGACTTCAGGCTTGAATAAGGAGGAAGCATTTTAAGGGAAAACAGCTTCATCAAGTGCTACACAGAGTCTATAACCTCTGCAGTGCTGAAGGGCTCAGAAAATGGTTGTCACCTGCAGGATGCATGCATGGGAAAAGGTGGAAGCAATGTGTATGTCAACAGCATCCTGCTTATTCTTTTTATAAATGTTTCTTGAGTGTGGTTGTGAGCTCAGCCATGGCCATGGCCAGCAACAGCCATGGGCGGCAAAGCCAAATTCCACTCAAAGCAAAGTACAAACATTCACTTGTTTATTTCTTAATACCCTATTTCCAGTCCATAGTGAAAGATCAGCAGCCAGTCACTAGTGGTGTCCCCAGGGATGAATGCTGGGCCCAATCCTGTTCAATATATCTTTATTGATGATCTGGACCAGGGGATTGAGTCCATCATCAGTCAGTTTGCAGATGACACCAGTTTAGGAGCAGGTGTGGGTCTGGTGGAGAATAGGAGGGCCCTGCAGGGGGACCTGGACAGGCTGGATGGCTGGGGAGAGGCCAATGGGATTAAATTTAACAAGGCTAACTGCAGGGTTCTACACTTTGCCCACAACAACCCCAAGCAGTGCTACAGGCTGGGGACAGAGTGGCTGGAGAGCACCCACGCAGAAAGGGACCTGGGGGTACTGGGAGGTTATTCTGCCCCTGTACTCAGCAATGGTCAGGCCACACCTTGAGTGCTGTGTCCAGTTCTCAGCCCCTCAATTCAACAGAGATGTTGAGGTACAGGAATGTGTCCAGAGAAGGGCAGCAAGGCTGGTGAGGGGCCTGGAGCACAGCCCTGTGAGGGAGCTGGGGCTGTGCAGCCCACAGAAGGGGAGACTCAGGGCAGACCTCATTGCTGTGTACAACTACCTGAATGGAGGTTGTAGCCAGACTGGGGTTGGTCTCTTCTCCCAGGCAACCAGCAACAGAACAAGGGGACAGAGTCTCAAGTCATGCCAGTGGAGGTATAGGTTGGATATTAGGAGGTAGTTCTTGACAGAGAGAGTGATTGACATTGGAATGGGCTGCCCAGGGAGGTGGTGGAGTTGCTGTCCCTGGAGGTGTTGAAGAAAAGGCTGGGTGAGGCACTTAGTGCCATGGCCTAGTTGCTTGGCTAGGGCTGAGTGCTAGGTTGGACTGGATGATCTTGGAGGTTTTTTCCAGCCTGGTTGATTCTATGATTCTGTGATCAGAGCAATCTGCACATATTTTGGTTGGAAAGGAGGATATAAGTTTTTAACTGGTGGTGTTACCTTCTCCTATATAGGCAAGCTTTGTATTTACTAGGTCTGGAAAAAGCCAGGGAATCTGAAAACTGAGGCAAACATGACTGGATATTTGCAAGAGGAAATTGTATGCCACACCCCTCTGTAAATTCAGACTTGAAAGAGGCTTCATCATCCTTACCCCTCTGCAGTTACAGGCTCTGCAGTTACAGGAGAGGCTGAGGGAGCTGGGACTGTTTAGCCTGGAGNGGAAGCAACTTAACCTTTAGCAGAAACACTTGGGTGGCTGAGTGTCAGAGCTTGCTGCTGGGGTGAGGTGTCTTCTTCCCTGACATCTGCTTCTTCTGAAAGGGGCCTACAGGAAGGGGGCCTACAGGAAGGCTGGGGAGGGAGTGTTGACAAGGTCTTGCAATGACAGGACAAGGGGCAATGGGTTTAAACTGGCAGAGGGGAGATTTAGACTGGATGTCAGGAGGAAGTTCTTTACAGTAAGGGTGGTGAGACACTGGCACAGGTTGTCCAGGGAGGTTGTGGCTGCTCCCTTCCTGGAGGTGTTCAAGGCCAGGTTGGAGGAGGCCTTGAGTGAGCTGTACTAGTGGGAGGTGTCCCTGCCTATGGCAGGGGGTTGGAACTGGATGGTCCTTGGGGTCCTTTCCAACCTTACCACTCTATGATTCTGTGATTCTTCCCTTGCAGGAGACTACTGTGAGGTGAACGCTCGCTCTGGCCGCTGTGCTCCGGGCGTGTGTAAGAATGGAGGAACCTGCGTGAACCTGCTGATCGGGGGCTTCAAGTGCGAGTGTCCTCCAGGCGAATACGAGAGGCCATACTGCGAGATGACCACCAGGAGCTTCCCACCACAGTCCTTCATAACCTTCAAGGGCCTGCGGCAGCGCTTCCACTTCACTGTCTCCCTTATGTAAGTCCTGATGGGAAAGGCCTCTCTTCACTTGGGAAATATTGATAAATATCATCACCATCTGAAGTACAGAGGTGACTTGAGGGATTTCTGATGGTCAGTGCTGCCCTTGAGGTGGAGTTGTGTTGTTTGAAATTGTTTGATTTTCTGTTCTGCTGAGGTGCAAGCTCCTGACCTTCCTCTGCTGCAATGCAGGGCAACGGCACAGGGAGAAGGGACGCCAGGACCTCTCTGGCCACCTTTCAGCAGCCCTCTGTTGGAGAGGTGTGAGAGTGGGCCACTGTGGCTTCCTGAGTTTGAAGCCAGCTGCAGATCTGACCCATTCTTACTGCTTGTTTGGGAGCACTCTTCCACTCTGCTGTTTCCCAGCTTGAGAGGGGACCTAGTCTCATCAGGCCATGGCTGAGTACAGTCTGGTCCCCAGGTCCTTGCTCTCTGTTGGTTCCCAGCCTTGGGCTTGGGACAATCCTGGCTTGACAAACAGCTCTTGGTTCTGGTCCAATCCCAGCAGCCAGACACGACCAATCACATCTCCAACCCAATCTACCTCATCTCCATCGTGAACTGTCCTCTCCTGAGACGGCTGTAACTTTCTTCATGGGGGCACTCAGAGAGACAAGGGGAGCAATGATGGCACCCACACTGCATGAACCAGCGGCTCACACATCCTGGGGGTAAAAAGGCCTCTTCTGGAGAAGACCTCTCTTCTGGAGAAGAAGGCCTCTTCTTGTGTGAGGCATAGGACTTGCCTAGTGTGGAGCCAGAGCTCCAGGTGCATACATGCATCTTCTCTGCATAGGGGGTTTGCAGCTTTCACATAGTTCAGCCAGTCAGGATCAACCTTTGGCTCTCCCATGCAGTTGATGTTGACTAAATGGCACAAAATATGTAAGCCTTAACCCCAAAGAGTTTTGTTGATGGGTACAACAACAGCTGCAATGACACATATCTGTGCATCCATCCAGAGAAAATATTCATGGAGGACACTGCCAGGCACACATCCCATCCAGCACTCACTAGGTACCTGGTGGTTTATGTGTCAGGAGCCAAGTAGCTTCTTTCCGTTTTATACTTCATCTACCTTAATCCTAAGGTCTGGAATTTTATGGAATCTTGACATTTTGGTTTAATCAGAAAGCACAAGCACAGTTTGTGCACAAGCTGAGACAAGGAAAAAGTTGTGCAATTGAAGATCGTTTTAGAGCATTAGATCGTAGTATGTGGAAAAGTTGAAGAGCAAAAGGGCTTGTCAGACCTACAGTGAGTGCAAACAAAAGAGCGGTCTGGGCTGGCTGCCAGCATAAATTACCTGCACTACCCTTGGCTTGTCCCCCTCAGACCCGTGGTGTCGTTTTTCAGGCTTTCAGGAAAGGGTCTTTGACTGTAGTGTGCTTCAAGTTAAAGTGTTTTAAACGGTCTCTGTAGGGGTTATTGAGAAGCAGCAAGCAACTGCAGTAAGATACCCTGCTTACACCAGAGTTTCTCCACTCTCTTTAAAACCAAGGTGACATCTGAGCTAAACACTGCTCAGTTCATTTCATACCTGAAGTTCATTTCTATTTACAGTTGTTATTTCTTCGGCTTCCGTTATCCTTCAGTGCAAATGGAAAACATTAGGAGCAGATAAGCAAGGCTTAGCAGCTTCACAAGTCAATGATTTGCTGTTATATATTTTGTGATTTGGGAGCCTTCAGACTTAAGTGACTCATGTCCCTCTCTGTCAGGACTCCATTGTCCAATCTTACAACTGAAATGTGATCTCTTTATTTTTTTCCCCTCAGTATTTATGTTACTGACTAGGTATGTCTTTGTGCTTCCAGCATTTTATATCTTCCTTGCTTCCTTCCAACACTCCCTACTCCTTCACTCCAACAGACACTACCAGTGGAAATATTTTCTCATTGATAATTCAAATTTCTCTAAGAAAATGTCTTGGCTTTCCTGTGTTTCCTGAGTCTGAAAATATCACTTCTATCAAAACCCAGTGTTTTTTTCCCTACTTGATGATAAATACACAGGTTAAATACACAGTTAAAGTAGTAATGCTTTAACTGATAATATGATGCTAAAGAATTTTTTTGGCTACTGGTAAAGAATGGAACTGACCATACAGAGCTTTAAAAAAAAAAAAAAAAGGAAAAAAAAAAAAAAAAAAGAGTTAAAAAACGAAATAATTTTGTAGTTTAGTAAATTGTGTTTTAATAGTTCAAATTCTGGTAGAGTATTTTAACCATATGAAAAAATATATATATTCAATCAAAACTAAAGTTCCCATTGTTGTCATCAAGCTAAATCTTTCTACCCACTTGTGATGGTTAGGGAGGTAACTGCCCCACCCCCACTATGAAAATCACCCAGACTAGACTCAGCCAGCTGGAAGTTAAGGACTGAAGCTCTGTTTACAGCTTAGCAGATATAGACACAATAGACAGGAATACTTATAGAAATTTGCAAGTTAAAGGTAATACAGAAACACAACTCCCCTCCCAGAAATCAGAGTCCCCAGGAGGGGCTCCCAACCACCCTTCCACCTTCTCCCCACCCCTGTACCTTACCTCAGGGTTTGTCTTATGTGCAAGGTGAGTTTGGAGGATGGGCAAGGGGAGTTAGAAGCAGTGTAATTAGTTGGGTTACACAGCAAAAAGCCAGAAGACACAGCAGCTCCCAGAGACTGTGTCTTATCTATGTTTGTGTCCTTGTTTTTATCCATCTCAGCAAGCCTATGAGTGAAGCAGACATCACCATTGTTTGCTTTTCACAATTTTTTTTTTCGTTGAAATATTCCAATTGGCCTCAAACCAGCACACCACTAAAGAAGCATCAAGAATATTGTTCTCATTTGTTTTACTTATATATGTTCTGGATAGATCTCATCCAAACATTTTGATGAAACAATTATCCATAACAAAATACAGTCTTGGGGAATATTACCTGCAGTGTGCACATGCAGCCCAGACAGCCAACCGAGTCCTGGGCTGCATCAAGAGAAACGTGGCCAGCAGGGCAAGGGAGGGGATTCTGCCACTTTACTCTGCTCTTGTCAGATCCCACCTGGAGTACTGTGTGCAGTTTTGGAGCCCCCAGCACAGGAAGGACATGGAACTGTTGCAACGGGTCCAGAGGAGGGCCACAAAGATGATCAGAGGGCTGGAGCAGCTCTGCTATGAGGACAGGCTGAGAGAGTTGGGGCTCTGCAGCCTGGAGAAGAGAAGGCTTCCAGGAGACCTGATAGTAGCCTTCCAGTATCTGAAGGGGGCCT
>VWZE01003512.1:283085-322247 GCA_013396675.1 Eubucco bourcierii
AAGCCTTGGGGGAAAAAAAAAAAAGTACCAGATAGTAACATTTTAGTGACATTCAGGTTGTGACAACTGTGCCAAAGACAAGGATGACACTGGTTACTGCTTCCTCTCCAATAAAGGGAACTAAAGTTTGTTAGAAGTTCTGGGTTTGCGGTGCTCCCATTCCCCAAGCCCGACAGGCTGGTGCATCACACAGCGGCTCAGAGCAGGCTTCCCTGTGCCACCCTGCCACTGCACTGCCCCTCGGGCAGGAGCCTCCCATTCCAGCATGAAAGCCTTGTTTGCTCAGCTCTTGGTCTCCCTGCAGAGCCTGCCAATGAGGCTGCCAGCACCGCGGGTGATTTGTGAGGCAGGCACATGCCTGCAACTGAATAGGGCATGCCAGCTCCTTGGAGAAGAGCCACATAGCTGCCACCAGCTAGGCATAACTTTTAGTCATTGGACCAAAGGTGAAAGACCTTCCCCTGAAAATATCCAGGACACCATCCAGTATTGTTTAATCTGAGCTGTCAGGAAAAGTGGTTGGCAATTAAATTCTCAGATAGGTGTTGCACCCTGTGCCAGGAAGCAGATCTCACACTGGAGCATGGTTACCCATGCTGAGTCCTATGTTTTGTGGTGATGCTGGAAAAGGCAGACCCCAATGGAAGTCCAATCACTGGAAATGCAAGTAGTAATAAAGGCTGGGTATGACTTGTCACCAGATAAAGATACTTGCTGTCTTGAACAGACATAATTGCTATCCGAGGGAGAATTTCTGAAGTTAATCCTCCCAGTGGCTTCCAGACTAATTTGTTAAGGGATTGAGGGAGATTTTCTAAATAAACAATGCAGTTGTTGAAGATTATGATAATGTCACTGTAGATCAGATGTGGGCCCTGCCAGAGTTTGGATTTTGCTGGCTCAGGGTGACTTGCTGTGTTTACAGCATCTGTGATCAACACAAGCCTGCTCTAGCATTGTCTGGTTAATGAAAGTGCAGAACATTTGTTGCAGCATTGAGCAACTACTGAGAGGGGGATTGGTACTGTGAACATAGAAAATGTCATTGTGTGGGCATCTTTTTCTAGGAAGAAATACGATTTTGTGGATCTGCATTTCCAAAGCTACATTCATAATATCTCTAAGATTGGCTGATACATAGAATCACAGAATGGTAAGGTTGGAAGGGACCTCAAGGATCATCTAGTTCCAACCCCCTGCCATAGGCAGGGACACCTCCCACTAGGACAGCTCACTCAAGGCCTCCTCCAACCTGCCCTTGAACACCTCCACGGAGGGAGCAGCCACAACCTCCCTGGGCAACCTGTGCCAGTGTCTCACCACTCTCACTGCAAACAACTTCCTCCTAACATCCAGACTAAATCTCCCCTCTGCCAGCTTAAACCCATTGCCCCTTGTCCTGTCATTGCAAGACCTTGTCAATAGTCCCTCTCCAGCCTTCCTGTAGGCCCCCTTCAGATATTGCAAGGCTACTCTAAGGTCTCCTGGAAGCTTTCTCTTCTCCAGGCTGAAGAACCCCAACTCTCTCAGCCTGTCAGCTTTTAAACACTCTCTCAAGTGCACTAGGCAGAGACCATATTAAAATGTAGTGCTTCCTCTTAAAATAAATCACAAGTTCTTACTTAAGATTTATCCATATTTCTAATTCTGCCCTTCCCATATCACCCATCTGATTGTGAATATTTAGTAGTGGGAGATACTGCAGGGTTATAGAGGACAGTGTTGGTACAGTGAGGAGGAAGGAGTGGACAGTGCTGTGCTGGTTTGAGGCTAATTAGAATATTTTAATAGAGAAAATTACACTATAGGCTGTGAAAGGAAAACTTCCAGCAGAGTGCTGCTGGTGTCCTTCACCAGATCAATTTTTTTGCTGGATGCCTTTCCTTCTATGGCTTTTTCATGGGATCAGAAGTTCTGCCATAGCTTAAGCACTAGAAGGCTTGCAGGACACCAAAACCACAAGGAGTACAACCAGGGACAATTTGCTAGCTCTGGCTTTGGGAAGGATTTCTCTGTGTTTACCTATGTAAGCATTGGGCCTCTTCTTCACAGAGTTTCTTCAGTTATATGTGGAAGAAAAAAATCACTCTCTTTGCTAGCCATGACCAAAATTCTTAACCAGCATCCTGAGGGACATGCATGTTTCATTTATTTTTCAACTCAAGACACTCAAAACCAGGCAGAAGTTTTTAGCAATTTGGAGATTACCAACACTGTTAGCCAGACACAGGTTATGATTTGCAGCTTTCTCACAAGAACAAAAGTTACTGTATCAGCAGATTGTTGTGCTTTTGTCCTGGAGGCACACAAATACCAAGGTATGAGGAATACACATAGGAGGCTATGAGGAATTTGTGGCTATGCATTTGTGTTATCTATCTATGCTGTGTCTTTTTAGGGCTACTAGACATGGCCATTAAAAACAAACAAACCAAAACAAAAAAAACCACCCCAATAACTGAAAACCCAAGGCAATTAAAGCTGCAGGCAGCTAAAGGAAGGGAAAGAAATTAGATTTTTCTGTTGCTGAATCCATACCAGAGTTTTACATTTGAAGTTCAAAACACTGTTCTAGTCAAACACATAAAATATGCTCCTTTTGTCTGAATGCAAAACATCTCATTTCCTACATGCTCAGGGCTCAAAGTGCCACGTGAAAGGTGAACTCTGCAAAATAGTTCCATTTATTAGTCATTTCCTGTCATTCTAGCTTAGACTCCCATTCCTGCTGAGACCAAATTCATCCTCTTCCCCCCAAATCCAGATGTCATCAGTGAAAGTCCTAGTCTAGATAAGACCATGGAACCATAGAATTGTAGAATGTCAGGGGCTGGAGGAGACCTCGAAAGGTCTTTGAGTCCAACCCCCCTGCCAGAGCAGGATCTCTTATGCCAAATCACACAGGAAAACATCCAGATGGGTTTTGAATATCTCCAGAGAGGGAGACTCCGCTACTCCCCCATGGCTGCCTGTTCCAGTGTTCTGTCACCCTCACAGGGAAAAAAAATCCTCCTCATGTTTACATGAAACTTCCTATGCCTCAGCTTCCACCCATTGCCCCTTGTCCTGTCATCGGGCATCACCCAGCAGAGCCTGGCTCCAGCCTCCTGGCATCCACCCTTTACAAATTCATAAACATTGATGAGGTCACCTCTTAGTCTCCTCTTCTCCAAGCAGCAGAGCCCCAGCTCTCTCAGTCTCTCCTTATAAGAGAGATGTTCCATTCCCTTCATCATCTTTGTGGCTCTGTGCTGGACTGTCTCAAGCAGTTCCATGTCTGTCTTGAGCTGGAGGACCCAGAACTGGACACAGTACTGCAAATGTGGCCTCACCAGGGCAGAGTAGAGGGGCAGGAGAACCTCTCTCAACCTACCAGCCACATCCCTTCTGATACACCCCAGAATGGCATTGCCCCTCCTGGCCACCAGAGCACATTGCTGGCTCATGGTTAACCTCCCATCCACTAGGGCTCCCAAATCCTTTTCCCCTTCACTGCCTTCCATAAATCAGTCCCCAACCTATACTGATTCTTGGGGTTATTCTTTCCCAGGTGCAAGACTCTACACCTTTCCTTGTTGAATTTCTTTAAATTTCTCCCTGACCAACCCTCCAGGTTGTCCAAGTCTTGCTGAATGCCAGCGCAGCCTTCTGGTGTGGCAGCCACTCCACCCAGTTTGGAGCATCACTCTGTGTCCTCATCCAGGTTACTGATGAATATATTGAACAGAACTAGTCCCAGTACTGACCCCTGTAGACCCCACTAGTCACAGGCCTCCAACTAGACTCCATCCCATTGACCACAATGGGTCTCTGGCTTCATTCCTTCAACCAGTTCCAAATCCACCTCACTCCCTGATCATCCAGACCACACTGCCTCAGTTTAGCCAGAAGGATTCTGTGGGAGACAGTGTCAAATGCTTTACTGAAATGAAGAGAAACCACATCCACTGCTCTACCATCATCAGTCCACCTGGTTATGTCCTCATAAAAGGCCAGCAGGTTGGTCAAACATAACTTCCTCTTGGTAAAACCATGCTGACTGCTCCTAATGGCCCCACTGTCCTTGACATGCCTAGGGCCAGCATCAAGGATAAATTTCTCCATTACCTTTCTGGGGATTTGATATATAGAAACTGAAGCTTGATGGATTCTGATTAGAAATAATATGCAACATCATTAATAGTGAAGGTATGTAATCTGCATTATAATGTACTGCTGGTCTTGCTGTCCTTGGAAATCTTTACATCAAGTCAGTGCTTCACTTTCTAAAGGGAAATTTTAGCTGAGGTGCAAGCCATATTATTGAGTTAGCACTCTTTGGATGATGTTCTGTGATTGTATAAGGCAAAAGGTTGATTAGATGGTGAGTCTCTTCCACACATAAAGTAGCAGGATGCTGTGTAAACCCATCTGGAACTCTAGCCTGCAATGTTACAGGTGAGAAGCTGAGAACCAGAAGTGTTGCTGCACATTTGCCCTGTTCTTACACTCTTCCATGGCATCTATCACTCACTCAGTGAGACTTTAGTCTGTCCTGTGTCAACAATTTATATTCCTAACAACTCCTGAAGAATACTGAAGAGCTACCTGGTTAATATCTCCTTTTTCTTGGTCCTGCTCAGACATGATTGCAGAGCCCTTGCAGGTGTTAGTGGGTGTAACAGAGGATCTGTCTCACGCATGAGCCTGGACTTTCAAAGCCCCTCCTGCAATTCCACTGATATTTATTCATGTGGATTTCAATTAGTAGTAATTGGGGGTTTGTTAGTTTTTTCTCTGGTAGAGGGTAAGTGCAAAGTGATTGATATCTGGGAAAGGAAATCAGGCTTTGGCAGCAGGGCGACATTCCACCGTCTTGACATGAAATAACAAATAACTGCCTCTAAATCTGTGTTTCGGGAAATGAAAGTGTAAAGCAGTGAAAGTCATTTGGAGGTCATTGAGATGCAAAGTGTGTCCTCTCCCCAGGCCTGAGTTGCTCTCCCTGACAGCTTTGAGAAATCTCTTGAGTCACGAGGGAAGAGGAAGGCACTGAGTTCTGTCCTGTGCCTGCTTTAGGAAGTGTTGTTCTTGCAGAGTTCACAAACACCCCCTGAAAATGTTTGTTGTTGTGACTATGATATGAGATATGATATGATATATGATGTAAGGTCCTGCACCTGGGTAGGCACAGTCCCAAGCACAAATCCAGGCTGGATGGTGAATGGCTGGAGAGCAGCCCTGAGGAAAAGGACCTGGGGGTCTGGGTTGATGAAAAACTCAACATGAGCCTTCATTGTGCACATGCAGTCCAGACAGCAGCCGAGTGCTGGGCTGCAGCAAGAGCAGCGTGGCCAGCAGGGCAAGGGAGGGGATTCTGCCCCTTTACTCTGCTCTCGTCAGACCCCACCTGGAGTACTGTGTGCAGTTCTGGAGCCCCCAGCACAGGAAGGACATGGAAGTGTTGGAGTGGGTACAGAGAAGGCCACAAAGATGCTCAGAGGGCTGGAGCAGCTCTGCTATGAGGACAGGCTGAGAGAGTTGGGGCTCTGCAGCCTGGAGAAGAGAAGGCTTCGAGGAGACCTTAGAGTAGTCTTCCAATATCTGAAGAGGGCCTACAGGAAGGCTGGGGAGGGACTATTGACAAGGTCTTGCAATGCCAGGACAAGGGGCAATGGGTTTAAACTGGCAGAGGGGAGATTTAGTCTGGATGTTAGTTATCACTCCTGTACACTTGGAAAAATATTATGGAACAAGTTAGACCTATAAAAATATATGGGGTTTTTTCCCTCTGTTTTCAGAAATGTAGAGTAGGTTAGTACAGGTTAGTTCTCTCTTCAGTTTTTCCATACCACCTTGTGCAGGAATAATTTCTACTTCTATCAGTTTATCCAGAGTGCAGTGGAAGGCAGAGCCCAAAAGGCTCTGCCTCTCTAGATATATCCCTTATATTTTAAACAGACATTGTCCTTGAATTTCTAAACAATTTCAGACTTGTGTAATTTTTATCAGTGTATACAGGACTACTGCAACATATTCAGGAGTTGTTAAGTGCAATCAGATAATTGGCAGCATCATTTCTGGTAGAAAAGAAGTGTGTTAGGAGGAAGTTCTTTCTAGTGAGGGTGGTGAGGCACTGGCACAGGTTGCCCAGGGAGGTTGTGGCTGCTCCCTCCCTGGAGGTGTTCAAGGCCAGGTTGGACGAGGCCTTGAGTAACCTGTCCTAGTGGGAGGTGTCCCTGCCTATGGCAGGGGGTTGGAACTAGATGATCCCTGAGGTCCCTTCCAACCTTACCATTCTATGATTAAATGATATGATATGATATGATATGATATAAGATATGACAAGGAAATGCAAACAGTAACTTTTCAGAAGCCATCTCCAGGGTTTTCACTCTGCAGGTGACAGTAGGGACCATGTCATGTCAAAACCAGCCCAAGCCCTGCTCTTCTGGAAGCCCCATCCTTGGCAAGGCATCTCAGATCTTATTCTTCTCACTCCTCCCAGGTTTTAAAGTCTTGTTTTGTGTGCCCATTTAGAACACTACTATTTTCTAGATCTGCACTCAGACTGCAGTTGGGCTGTTTCACATTCCTGATGGTGGGGGGGCTCTCAAATCAGCCTAGAGAACCCAGCACCCAACGGCCATCTGTGAGCCTGGATTTGCTTAAACCATCTACACCCTCACACTGCAAATCTCAGAGGTTTAATGGCAGCTCCCAAAATGATGATTTTTATCTCCTCCTGAAGGCTGAGAAGATGTAAGGCACCTCCATGAGAGCTGGCAGAGTCTGAATGGCTGTTGGGTCACTAGAAAGCTCTGAGGATGGTGCTTGCAGGCTGTGCTGTGCAGCACAGCCTGGCAGGGCTTCTGCAAAGCAGGCAGAGTCATTCAAATGGCACCTCAGGAATTTGTTGCAAGTTCTTTGAAGTGCACTGTTATCTCCATTTAATCACACAGTAAATCTACAGAAGCTTGCTGATTTGCAGTAAGTTTTCAAGTATTTTGCATCTGTCTGTGCACTGAGGAGAAGCAGCACTTGGCAATTACCTGGCCACACAACCATCTGTGTGTACCAGGAGACATTCACAAAAAATCCAGCCACAGAGGAAATAGACATAAAGCAGTATGGGCACCTGGATTTTATCGATCCAATTGTATCCCCTTAACCCACACTGAGCAGCAGTTTGCTCAGCAAGATGGGCACTAGGGATGAGTCCCAGGAGGAGTTGCTGTGAGTAATTGTCATCTTGTGCTGTTTGTCACATTGTGCTATTTCTAGGTATTGCTTGGACTCTAACGGCAATAATATATGCATCCATTAAGCCAAATTAGGTTGTATAACATGTAAGAGTCATGTAAAGCCAAAAACGTTTGAGAGTGATACTCTGGCAAGTAGATAGGTATGAACTGCAAAGGGAGAAGGGTTAGCTGAACTGGAAGAGGAAGAGAGCATATGAAGGAGAACAAAGATACACTGCAGCATCCTTCACATGCTTTCCTCTCCGAGTTCTCCAAGAATGCTGGAGGAGCATCCCTGATTGTGGCAGGGAAAGAGGCAAAAAAATAGGCAGATAAAAGGGTTCAGGAGGCAGGACAGGACAGGGAGAAGGCACATCAGCCACAGCAGAGGGCAAACAAGGGGACTCAGAGTCACAGAGAAGCATGATGAAGTGGTGTGCCCCATGCAGAAAGATGGGTGTTGTCTTGAGGAGCCGGTATAGACTGCTGGCAGCCAAAACAGGTCGTTCTTCCTGTCTCTCTGATTTAGCATCAAAGGACTGAGAAGCATCTGGGAATACAAACCTAAGGAAAAGTTTTACATTTGCAGGCAGGAAAAACTCATTCTTCACGTCAGCTTTACAGCAGCCTTTGCCAAAATTAGTGAAATCCAAGAAGATACCCTTTACAGGAGCTCTGTGATATTTGTGAAGATCGTGGTCACACTCTGTGGAGGGAAGGGCCATGTCTGAATGATGTGTACCTGTAACTGAGACTTCTCAGAGTCTTGCCATGCCACTGCCACATGGTGGGACAGGAGGGCTCTTCCCTGTCACTGCTCTGCTGCTAAAAGACCCACAGCAAGTTTGTGAGTGCCATGACTCATAGCTATGTCGAAAGTCTCCTGCTTCAGATATCAAAGTTGAGCCTCTGGATGTGGCTGTGCAGGAGATAGCAAATCAGACTAGTAAAATTCACTTGGCTTTGTGGCCCAGCCTTGGATCCTGATGATGTGTGTTTCAAGGAGTTTGTCTAGGAAAAGGAACTGGTCTGGTGGCTTTTCAGGATTTGCATTCAGACATGGGAAGCTTTTTTGGCTTTCCTTTTTATTGTCACAGCCTCTCACGTTTCTCTACGGGCTCCAGCCAAGTTTGTGTAAAGAAATGCTATTACAATATTCAGGGAATAAAGAGGATACCTGTATCAAAGGAGTAAGGGATTTATGTGAAATGGGTTGTCCTGTCTTTCCCTGCTGTCTTAGCAGGGTATGCAAAAAAAATTCTCACTGCCTTAATTTAAAGGTGCTCTGGAGAGCTGTAGGGGAAAAACTTAAGAAAGTGGAGATTAACGTTAATGGTTTCTCTAATCTGCCCTAATTTGGAGTTTCTGCATTGATCAGAACGGTCTGCAAGTCCGTGCCGTGGTGCTAAGCTTCTCCGGCATTTCCTAGCCTCTCCCCTGGGATCCAAGCGCGGTGCTTGCTCCGGTTGTTTGTCCCTGGTTATTTATTTATTTTCCTTGCGGGACACCGGGCTCCGGACGCTTGCCCGGGGAGGCCGCCGCTGCCGTGGGCCCTTAATGAGCTTTTTGACCACTGAAGCAGCACAGCATTGCCTGGGAATGGGAGGGGGTTTCTCCCGTTCCCGCGTCAGCGAGAAGAGCAGGGGCCGGCGGGTTAACGAAGGAGCCGCGGTGGCTGGCCGGCTGCCTAATAAGCACCAGGGAACCGGTGAGGGGGGACCCCAGCAGCGGCCAGAGCCCTGGCAGCAGCCTCCAGCAGGACTTGATGCCAGCTGATCCACTCCCCCCCTCCCCCCGCCCCGTATTATTGTAGCTACAACCAGGAGAAAGCAAAGAGCTCCAAATGGTGTGAATGTGAAGTGTTTTCCACACAGTACTTCTGAGGGTGGTAGGGTCTGAAGCAGCACATTAACAATGCAGAGAAGCGTAGGGGTTTGTATTAAAAATAGCTAGGAAACAGATTCTTTTCAACCTTTAGCTGCTCCTAACAGTCAATAAATCATTAGCTACTGATTAACAAAAGCAGAAGGGTAACTCACTGTCTCGTAACCAAACTCTTGGAAGCACTGAAAGGCTGGCACTGACTTCAGGATGGCTTTTCTTTTTACACATTTACACTTCCAAAACAGACAAAGAGGCCAAGCTCTGCATGTTAAGCTATGCCACACAAAACATTTTACTAGAAGACTTTCTGAACTAGACATATTTTTAAATTTGTACAGTGAGCTGAGCAAATGCAGTATTTATGATACACTGTATCTTGAGTACTGTGTCCAGTTCTGGGCTCCTCAATTTAAGAAGAACATTGAGGTGCTTGAGCATGTCCAGAGAAGGGCAACGAGGCTGGTGAGAGGCCTCGAGCACAGCCCTATGAAGAGAAGCTGAGGGAGCTGGGATTGTTTAGCCTGGAGAAGAGGAGGCTCAGGGGGGACCTTCTTGCTGTCTGCAACTACCTGAAGGGTGGTTGTAGCCAGGAGGAGGTTTTCTTCTGTCAGGCAAGCAGCACCAGAACAAGAGGACACAGTCTCAAGCTGCGTCAGGAGAAGTTTAGGCTGGAGGTGAGGAGAAAACTCTTGACTGAGAGAGTCATTGGCTACTGGAATGGGCTGCCCAGGGAGGTGGTGGAGTCACCGTCCCTGGAGGTGTTCAAGGCGGGTTTGGACATGGCACTTGGTGCCATGGTCTGGTCTTGAGGCCTGTGGTAATGGGTTGGACTTGATGATCTTTGAGGTCTCTTCCAACCTTGGTGATACTGTGATACTGTGATACTGTGATCTGTACTCCACTAAAACAGCTCTCCTTGTGCAAAGCACAGTGTGGTGGGTTGTGTCCTATCTGCAACGGTTCCCAGTTTGTGTCCTCAAAGTCTTGGCCATACTTGCAGTCTACTACTGAATTGTCTCCTCAGCTGTCACAAAATATTCATTGGACTGGCTATGTAGGTGGAAGTCCTTATGGCCAAGGTTCAGACTGGAGAGCAGGCTTTTCACTCTGAGTTCAGGGAATAGCTGTGATACTGGAACACTCTCTCCCATGACTCTTCCTCTTTCCATCTGTGCAAAAAGTCAAGTGGTAATTTTTAATCTAAGAATGGAAGTTAGAGAAAAGTACTTCCAATGAAGGAGACGTTTGTGGAACCTTTGGAAAATCTGTATTATCTTGCAGATTAACTAATGAAAGGGAGAGAAACAGGAATCTGTCACCACTGCTGATGATTGACTGAACAACATTTGCACTTTCTAGTATTACTATTCCATGTACATGTCTAGTTTAGTTTAATTCAAAACAAGTCCACCAACGATTAGACAATTTGCTTAAACCTCTCTGACCATTTTGTGTTGTGACTTTTGAAAACAATCGTGTTTATAATGTAAAACTGTAACAGTTAAGTATTTAAGACAAGGCTTCTATTGTCTGTCAATCTGTATGTCTTTTCCATTCACTGTGCATCATTAGACCATCTGTGTCTAATAAGTAACTGTGTGGGCTCTCACAGTTTAAATATTTACTTTAAAATAATAGAGGATCCAAATGAAACTGAGATACATGAGAATATCCATGTCTGGTGTTTTAAGTGGACTGAGAGTAGATTTCTGCAGTAGATTTGCAAACTATAAACAGATGTGTTTTGATGACCTTCTCTCCTCTATCTGGTCTCCATTTAGAAAGCACAAGTTCACAGATGAAGCTTCTCAGGGGTTTACATGCATCTGGGAGAATCCACTTGTGTTTCTTTCTGTTGAGGTTGTGAGAAGAAATCTAATCAGTTCAATGTCTCTGTACTTGGTTTTCAGAAAAATCAGATTTGGCATCCCCAGTAAAATACCTTCACAGTGGCATTCTCTCACTGCAATCTGAGAAGGTCACTGCAGGTGGCCAAAGGAAGTTTCAGGCACCTTGGCATCTTGAGAGTCACTCCTCCGGGTCACCACTGAGGACAGTAGATGAGTCTCATGATTAACTCTGCTATGGTCAGAAAGGGAGCTGCAATTTTCAAAAAGCATACTGGGACAATCTCATCCCTGCAATTGCAGGCTGCTTATGACTCTATCTGGGGAAAGGAGAATGTCATGGGTTAGACATGAGATTTGAGGTTTTCCACTCATACATCAGAACTCACTGATCTCCTTTGTGAAAGCTTAGTGAGGCAAAGTTTCATGGCTTGTACAGTTTTAGGTACTGTTATCTGTGGAGCATAAATGTGGTTCATCTTGTTTTATATGGGGTAAAGATAAAGGTAGGTGGCTTCAACTCTCATAGGTTGCTCCTGAATATCCTAGAACAAGAAAACGTAAGGGTCAGTACACCAAACACACTGTGCTGTAATATGGGGTGCACAGACTGTGTGAAGGATCATTACATGATGGCAATACACTGCAGCTCCTGGGGCTGCCTTTCTTTCCTTTGTCTTTGTCTTTTTATTCTTTTTTTTTTCTTTCTTTTTCTTTTTCTTCTTTCTTTTTATGTTTTCTTTTTCTTTTCATTTGCATTTTGTTTTCCTTTTTTTTCTTTTCCTTTTCCTTTTTCTTTTTGTTTTTCTTTTTCTTTTTATTTTTCTTTTCCTTTTTATTTTTTTCTTTTCCTTCTTCTTTTTCTTTTACTTTTCCTTTTTCTTTTTCTTTCATTTTCTTTTTCTTTTTCCTTTTCCTTTTTCATTTCCTTTTTCTTTTCCTTTTTCTTTTCCCTTTTCTTTTCCCTTTTCTTTTCCCTTTTCTTTTCCTTTTTCTTTTCCCTTTTCTTTTCCCTTTTCTTTTCCCTTTTCTTTTCCCTTTTCTTTTCCTTTTTCTTTTCCTTTTCCTTTTCCTTTTTCTTTTCCCTTTTCTTTCCCTTTTTCTTTTCCTTTTTTTTTTAATTTCCTTTTTCTTTTCCTTTTTCTTTCCCTTTCTCTTTTCCTTTTTCTTTCCCTTTTTCTTTTCCTTTTTATTTTCCTTTTTCTTTCCCTTTTTCTTTCCGTTTTTATTTTCCTTTTTCTTTCCCTTTCCTTTTCCTTATTCTTTTTCTTTTTCCTTTTCCTTTTCCTTTTTTTTCTTTTTATTTTCCTTTTTTTGTGTGTGTTTTGTTTGGCTGGGTTTTGGAGATTTTAGAGTGGTTTATTTATTGTAAGTCAGGATGAATCCATTTCTACCAGTTTGCTTAAGGTAGACCAAGTTCTCTCTTTACCACTGTTAGCCTCTTCTTGCTACTCACTTGTACAGCATGTGGTCTTTGAAGTTTGATTTGCAACCTCTTTCCAGATAAGCACTAAGTAAAAAGGCAGCCTTAAAGGGTTAGGCAGCATAAGGTAAATTTTCAGCCCCATGAACAGGAACTCAGTTACATGACTTGCATTATCATTAATGGGGGTCATGCTGGTAAATTCCTGTACACCACATTGCACACTTACTCATGAGTGCAGAATTGGCACAGCTAATGAAATTTGCCTTTTGGGTGGCATGGTGTTTCAGGAGATGAGTTTGACAGGCAGAAAGGACTGCTAAGTACTCAGATGGAAGTCTGGCTTTTAACTCCTTGAACATATTTCCAGAAAATGATAGTGTGAATTAATGCTGGTTAGTGTTAGCTGTTCCTACTGTCAGGGGTCATTCTTGCTCCAGTAGGATTCCATTGAGGCAGAGATCGTGCCTGAAATGTTAATGCATGTGATGGCAATTTGTTTTCCTGTCTGTTTTCCAAGTGATACTTGCTGTTATTTATTTTATTTCAAACATAGTCCAGTCCTTTGGTGACACCAGCTTCTGTAATCACAAACAAATGAAGTTCTTTTTCATAATTGATCTTTCTTATGGCTGAGCATCACCTGATGATTTCCAACCTACATCACTCGTGGGCATGTTGTAACTTGTTTGTTCTTGTACAGTGTTCATTGCAGTGAATGCATCTTCTCATTTCCAAAACCCTTCCCCAGACTTTTGCTAGGCTAAACATACCAAGTCTACATTCTGGATATCTGCTCTATTTGGAAGCTATTGTTAATAAATAAAATAAAAATTGCCCACAGCATTCTGTTCTGTTCAGTGTCATAAGGAGGAAGTTCTTTCCAGTGAGGGTGGTGAGGCACTGGCACAGGTTGCCCAGGGAGGTTGTGGCTGCTCCCTCCCTGAAGGTGTTCAAGGGCAGGTTGGAGGAGGCCTTGAGTGACCTGTATTACTGGGAGGTGTCCCTGCCTATGGCAGGGGGTTGGAACTAGATGATCTTTGAGGTCCCTTCCAACCTTACCATTCTATGATTCTAGAAAATTTCCCTCACACCCATCACCACAACAACCCACTGATGTATTGCATTTTGTGCCTTTTAATTGCATTATACTTCTTAATTGTTTTGTATTCAGTTAATAGGTTTCTTTTTCTGATTGTCATTAATTGTCAAATGCTCTTTGAGCTTGCAATAGGAATTCTTTCCATTAGATCACAAATTTTCTGTGATGGATTAATTCTTTCTAGCACTCAACTATTCCAAGTGATTCTTTTTTTAATGCATGGTGCTCTAAATGTCCTTTGTATCACCAACAAACCTCGCTTAGTGTTTTAGTAATATTAAATGAATAAAATAAGTTTCATGATCCACTTCTGAAGGAACTCCTAATTTAGGATCCCTCTCTTTCAGTATTTAGTATTATTTCCGTTATAAAGTATTCCCTGTGCTTGGTGCTGAGAAGATGAATAGTGTACTTGCCACATATGTGGCCGTTTGAGCTAGATTTCCAGCTCAGACATAAAAAAGAAATTCAGAACAGAGAAACTTAGAACTGGAGGCTCTGAGTGGAGAGGTGAACATTCCAGGGATAGGCCATATAATGGCAACAAGTGATAAGTTATTATAATTTCATTGGAGCTTCAAGAGCTTTATGTCTGGAAGCACAGCTTGTACCTTCCCCTTGCTGCTTTTACTGCGCCCTCTGCTATCTTCCCCTGCCGTTGTTTTGGGTGCTGCTGCTTTTGCTGCTTCACTGCTGTTTGACCCTTTCCCCGTCTTCCTTAAGGTTATTATATCTTTGTAGTAGTTTAGTCTCCTTATACTATTATATTTAAACTATAAGAAATACTATTTCATTTTTTTCCTGACTTTCCAAAAAATCAGTGTTGTAGTGAGTTTACTCTACCAGGAAAGGGATCTGCCCAAGCCCAGTACAGACATGTAAGAGGAAAAAGAGCCCACGTCATATTAAATCACTCAGAAAATCTCTTTCTCCTCATTTCCCAGCAACCTATTCTTCCATTTTGGGAAAAGCCTGTTCTGTCATAGAATCATAGAATCAACCTGGTTAGAAGAGACCTCCAAGGTCATCCAGTCCAACCTAGCACCCAGCCCTAGCCAAGCAACTAGACCATGGCACTAAGTGCCTCATCCAGGCTTTTCTTCAACACCTCCAGGGATGGTGGCTCCACCACCTCTCTGGGCAACCCATTCCAATGGCAATCACTCTCTCTGTCAAGAACTTCCTCCTAATGTCCAACCTATACTTCCCCCACCACAACTTGAGACTGTGTCCTCTTGTTCTGTTGCTGGTTGCCTGGGAGAAGAGACTCAGCCCCACCTGACTACAACCTCCTTTTAGGTAGTTGTACACAGCAATGAGGTCTGCCCTGAGCCTTCTCTTTTCCAGGCTGCACACCCCCAGCTCCCTCAGCCTCTCCTCACAGGGCTGTGCTCCAGGCCCCTCACCAGCCTTGCTGCCCTTCTCTGGACATATTCCAGTACCTCAACATCTCTCTTGAATCGAGGGGCTGAGAACTGGACGCAGCACTCAAGGTGTGGCCTGCCTAGTGCTGAGTACAGGGGTAGAATAACCTGCTGGCCACACTGTTCCTAATACAATCAAATGAGCCTTTTAGCATAGCCAAAAATTGCAGTGTGTTTGACCCAAATATGGTCTGAACTGAAGTAGATCTCTTTTCATTCATCAAAATATTCCATTTCTTCTTCACCAGCTTAGGGTTCTCTGTGCTCATCAGAGGCGAAATGATGCCAGAGATGCACTGCGCTGAACAGTCAACATCTAGATAAACAGTTTGCAAGTTCCCTGTTAAGGAAAAGTAGGAAAGAAAAAAACCCAACAAAACAAAAACACATCAATTTGCCACTGCAGCCTAGTTGACTGTGAAGGAGCAGCTGCAAGCTGTTGAGTCTCATCAGGTTGCAATCTTGATTAACATTGGGCAGATACCCCCTGCTGTGAGATAAATACCCTGCCTTTGTCAAGGCTCCCATGTAAGAAACAATAGGTTATTTCAGTGAAGCAAAAAGACATAAATGTTAATCGAATCATTCCTCCACATGAATAGTAGTAGCACCCAGAATGTAAACATTTTAATTTTGGAGGGGAATGTCTGCCTGTCAGTTGGTTAATTTTCTATGTTGTTTTTTGGTTTGGTTTGGTTTTTTTTTTTTCATTTACTTTGAAAAGCTGCTCACTAACATTGCCATCATTGCATACAATAACTTTTTAAGCACCACAAATATGTGTGCTTCCTGTCTTTCCAAGCTAGGCTGTGGCAAAGTCCAGGGGGCATTGGAAAAAATACAGTCTGACTTCATATCACTCCGGAGAGGTCAAAACTTTGTACTGTGTAACTGCCAAACTGCATGATCACATTAGTTCTTGGTAGAGGAAATGGAAAATACTTTCCAACTGGAACTGAAACCAGGAAACACCTTTTTAGAATTTTTTTGGGTGGTTTTTTATACATTGTGATAATTACCTTCAGAAATAAATCTGTGTCTCTTAAGAGATTATGAAAATGGCTTTGGATGTTTAACAGATTTATGTGTACAAGCAAAACAGAAAGATTAGACATTTATCTCTCTACTAATGCTTCCTTGTTTGCTGTGCAAATAAGGGATTTCAATACACAGTTGAGCAATATATATTTTTAAGTGAGCACACAGCATACATCAATTTTGATGCCCAGCCATCTCCTGTTTTCATGTGGTTAGTATTGTTTATCAACACATCATAAAAATATCACTTGGCTTTCAGTTGTGCCACATGTGTGGTCAGATCCTGGTGACTTCCCTCCTGCAGGGTGTCCCTTTACCTACAGAGGAACCACAGCAAAGCCAGGGGAGTTCAGCTCATTGCTTCTCTTGTGCATATGAAGTTCTAAGAGATCCTGCATGAATCATAGAATCATAGAATCAACCAGGTTGGAAAAGACCTCCAAGATCCAGTCCAACCTAGCACCCAGCCCTAGCCAAGCAACCAGACCACGGCGCTAAAGTGCCTCATCCAGTCTTTTGAATACCTCCAGGGACAGCAACTCCACCACCTCCCTGAGCAGCCCATTCCAATGGCAATCACTCTCTCTGGCATGAACTTCCTCCTAACATCCAGCCTAGACCTACCCCAGCACAACTTGTGACTGTGTCCTCTTGTTCTGTTGCTCGTTGCCTGGGAGAAGAGACTCAGCCCCACCTGACTACAACCTCCTTTTAGGTAGTTGTAGACAGCAATGAGGTCTACCCTGAGCCTCCTCTTTTCCAGGCTGCACACCCCCAGCTCCCTCAGCCTCTCCTCACAGGGCTGTGCTCCAGATCCCTCACCAGCCTTGCTGCCCTTCTCTGGACACATTCCAGTAGCTCAACATCTCTCTTGAAATAAGGGGCTGAGAACTGGACACAGCACTCAAGCTGTGGCCTGAACAGTGCTGAGCACAGGGACAGAATAACCTCCCTTGTCCTGCTGGCCACACTGTTCCTGATCCAGGCCAGGATGACATTGGCTCTCCTGCTCACCTGGGCACACTGCTGGCTCATGTTCAGCTCCTATCTTCCAGCACCCCCAGGTCCCTTTCTGCCTGGTTACTCTCCAGCCACTCTGTCCCCAGCCTGTAGCACTGCTTGGGGTTGTTGTGGGCAAAGTGTAGAACCCTGCACTTAGCCTTGTTAAATTTCATCCCATTCACCTCTGTCCACTCATCCAGTCTGTCCAGGTCCCTCTGCAGGGCCCTCCTACTCTCCAACAAATCAACACCTGCTCCTAACTTAGTGTCATCATTTGCAAACTGACTGATGATGGACTCAATCCCCTGGTCCAGATCATCAGTAATGGGACTCTGTAGCTCTCTATGAATACTAAACAAGGAAGATGGTTTTTCGTAGAGAATTTGCTAGTTCCTCACTGAGGCTGCTATGCTGCTTTGTCCTCCCTCCTAAGCACACTGACCCAGCAAGCACACTCCTGCCATATTGTGGACCCAAACCCCTGACCCCTCTTCAGAGCAATCACCACTTTACTCACTACCTCAGGATTAATCATGTGATTCCACTATAGCTCTTCATATCTCCTAACACTGACCTGCTCTCCACAGCTCTAGTCACACTACAGTGGTGATGGGATGCACAAAAAAGGATATTCTGAGGCCACCACACCCCCACAATCTGTAACAGTCTGCAATACAGAGCAATCCTGTTCATCAAGTCCAAATTTGCTAGTTTTTCACTGGGGCTGCTCTGCTGCTGTTTATACATAAACACCCTTCTTTAACACTCATGACAGTTTTTCACTGAAAGGATCTGTCTCTTCAGTTTCTGCATAACAGATACCATCTCTGGTCAGATGCTTTGGGATTCATCTCATTAGTTATGGAATTAGTGAAGATTAAGCATGTGTTTGTGGTGAAGGCACTGAAGTTTGGTGGCTGGGGTTGGATTCCTGGTGGCCCTATAACTTTCCTGTCTGCTGAGATCACTGGATTTCCCCAGCTGCTGGTATGTGCTGAAGTGAGGAGAACAGTTGCCAGCAGGGTGATTAGCGATAGTGTGATAGTGAGCCAGTAACAGTGGAGGCATGAAGATGAGTGTGGTAATTTTAGTTCTGTGCCCACGTTCACCAATACATGTTGTGATTGGATGGGCAAGTGTTTCTGACCTCCTCGATGTAACCAGAGATAAGGGAAAGAGGCTGAGATAAGGGAAAGAGCATTTATTGCCCTCTAAAACATACTTTCCTTCCACCTTCTATGCACCACGGATAGTGTCAGTCTGTGTGCCTGGACCAAAGCAGCTGCAAGAGCAAGCTCAGATCCATCCATTGCTTTTGATTGTCCAGCTCCACAAGTCACTAGGACTAGAAACTGGGAGTTTCTCAGTCAGCTCAGCATTGGGCAGTAGTTTTCTGTGCCCTGCATCTTGTAACTGGGACAATCAATCTTCATGTAAGCTCCCTCTCAGTCATCCATCAGAGAAAATTTGATTTAAACCTTTTGCTTCACTTGTGATACTGCATTGTTTTATGGTTCTCTGTCTTTGGGCAGAAATAATGTTAAAATTCAAGTGACTTCATTCACTTGAGGTGAAGACTTGCAAAATTACCGGAATTTATTGGAGTCTGGTGTGCAGAAATAAGGCCAAAGTGGTTCAGCAGCAGAAAAAAGAAACAAATCCACTTCTGACCATGCTGTCCAACGCAATGAGCTTGTATGCAATCCCTTTGAAGTCATCCTTTGGCTTTGTTTTTTTCCTGTCATAGATCAACTTAATTGTCACCGTTTGGGTTCCATATCCTATTTTAGTCCCCTTTGGGATTTAGGAAGAAGCATGTTGCCGAGCCAGCTGAACCAGCATTTCAGTCCCATGTGTATGTAGCACTGTGTGACATGTGCCATTTATTTGTTGAAGCCCAACATTGGACGATTAGGAATTCCCCATGGGCCTTCTGGAGAGAAAGTGGCTGTGGTGACTGTGGACGACTGTGACACGGCAGTGGCCGTGCGCTTCGGGAGCCTCATTGGAAACTACACCTGCGCAGCCCAGGGAACTCAGACAGGCTCAAAGAAGTAAGGACTCCTTACATGTGTCTTTCCCACTCCTTTTCTTTTTCCAGAGAAGAGTGAACAGCAAAGCATATTAAGTTTGAAAAGCAGATATGATTTAACAAGTAACAAGTTTTAGTTTGGTAGATGGAATTTATTGGGAGCTGTGGCAGGTGTACAGGGTGGGATACAAAGTTTTGTGTAGGTACAGACATGTGCCCAGGTTACTTGTAAAATGAAAAAAACAAAAAACAAAAAAAAAAAAAACAAACTTGGATGTAAAATGAAAAAAAAACTTGTATGTGGGACACCTGGATAGGACCCAAAAAACATCTACTCAGTATGAAGTATAGAGAGAAGGGCAAATACATTAGATTTATGAATGAAGGGGATTTTAGAATTAGATTTATGAATGAAGGGGATGGCTGAAGAGCTTATTAGTTGCATGATTGAAGTTAAAAGTCCTTAAACAGACATGGAAATAATGGAGATGCAGAAAAGGCCAGTGGAAATAAAAAATCTTTCCTGTGAGGAGGGCCCAAAAAAGGTAAGTACTTTTGAGTTTAAAGAGGAGATGGTTGAGCAAGCAACCAACATAGCAGGGGTACAAAGTAATGAGTGATAACTGAAAGACTATTGAGATGTAGATGATATTCAAGGAGATATTCAAGGAGGCGTTAAAGGCCAGGCTTAAGGCTCTGAGCAACCTGATCTAGTGGAGGATGGTCCTGCTTACTGCAGGGGGGTTCATTTAGATGACCTTTGGTGATCTCTTCCAACCCAAACCATTCTATAATGCCCTAAAATCCTGAGAGAAGAAGACACTGTAAAAATTAGGGCTAATTCAAACTAACCCAAAGATGTACAGTGTGGAGTCATTCCATGGGACCTGCATCCACTAAATGTTCCTAACATTGTAAATCTTCAGAAGGTTTAAAAAGAGTTGGCACTGTATAATAACTGAGTCTATGTCAAAATCTACCGTTGTGCTGAGGAGCATAAACCAGCCCCTGGGTGATCAGAGTCAGAGAGAAGTGTCCTGCAGCTGCACATTTTTTCCATTATTTTCATTTTCTCTTTCACATTAGCCACTGTTAGTGACAGGTCATTGGATTCTGTACATGTATGGCAGCTTCTAAGTTAAAAGTTGTGGTATTTCTGAAAGGTCCTTTGATTATAAGCTCTGAAAGGGCTGATGTTCCAGAGAGAGCTTCACAGGTCATAAACAGCTCTTATGTGCTTACGGAAGCAGTAAGATGAAGAGCAAACCAAAACAAGCTCTATGAAAGAGGTGATGAGCATTGTTTTTGTTTCTTCAGATCTTTGGACCTAACTGGCCCTCTCCTCCTTGGGGGTGTCCCAAACTTACCTGAAGATTTCCCAGTGCACAACAGGCAGTTTATTGGCTGCATGAGGAACCTCTCTATCGACAGCAAGCCGATCGACATGGCGAGTTTCATCGCCAACAATGGCACTCTGCCAGGTATGAGCAATGACTGCTTCGAAAGTCAACAGAACTCTGTCATAGCCACACATGTAACTGAGAGAGAATGGCTTTTATGTCCTATTCCTAAATTGTGTTTGTCTCATAAATCAAATTCTGCAATCCTCCAAATACGAAAGCTGTTTCATGAAGCTGTCCTTTGGAGGCTTTGGTTTGTTGAACACAGGCTGAGAAAGTTGGGATTGTTCAGCCTGGAGAAGAGATGGCTCCAGGGGGACCTTAGAGCAGCCTTACAGTACTTAAAGAGGGCCTACAGTAAAGATGGAGAGGAACTTCTAACAGGAGCATGTAGTGATAGTACAAAGGGTGGATTCTCCTTTTCTGGAGAGATTCCAAAGCCATCTGGACACTGTGATCCTGGGCAACCTGCTGTGGGTGACCCTGCTTTAGCAGAGATTTGGACTAGATGACCTTCACAGGTCCCTTCGAACCTCCACCATGCTGGGATTCTGTGATGACACTAAACTGAAAGAGGTTATACTTAGATTACATGTAAGGAAGAAGTTCTTCACTGGGAGGCTGGTAAGGCATTGGAATAGGTTAAAGAAACACACTTCATCCCTGGAAGTGTTCAAGGACAAGTTGGATGGGACTTTGAATAACCTGGTGTAGTGGAAAGTGTCCCTGACCTTGGCAGGAAAACTGGAACTCAAAGTTCTTTAAGATCCCCTGCAACCCAAGCCATTCTATGATTCTTTGATTTGGTTTTCAGTCCTTGGATCCCTTATTAGGGTTACTTCTGCTGTAACAAAGGTCATAATCATAAAACTGTCTCTTACATGCAAAAACGACAAGTCCCTTCCCTTCTTCCCATGCTGCTGGAGGTCTGTGTAAGAGCTTCATTGCAGTTCTTAGGTATGTTGCACTGATGATGGAGTAAGAACGGATTCATAGCATATACTTCAAATAACTCTTTTGTCTTGGAGCCCTTTTTTAACAGTTACGTCTCTAATATTAATTAGTTAAACACAAATTTGTATCTTAGGGAAATCAGTAGGCCATGAAGTGTTTCCTTTGGAATGGATGTTTTTTTTGCTCTGTTGGCAATGTGTCCCCATATAGTTTAGAACAATGATGTATAGAAGTGTTATTCCACTATGTAGCACTGCACATCGACTTTCCTGGTTAGGGAACAGTAAGTTGTGCACAGAGATACTGAGTTACAGCACCAGATCATTTCTCTTGTCTCCATCAATGTATGACAGGGGGTGAGTATAAAAACAGGACAAGCTTGCAGTGATATTTCCCCAAAAAATTTCTCATGGTTCCCAGAGATTTACAGTTCACTGACTGTTTTTTAAGAGCCTCTGATAGGCTTTGTCTATAAATTTGGAACTTGTTCCCCTCACACAGACTCTTACCATCCACATTTTTGCTTCACTGACTTCAAGGATATTAAACAACACCCCCACACCCCCTCCCCCAAACCTAAAACAGTTACATCTTCTTTTTACCTAAGAACTGAGATGCAATCATTCAGAGCATTTTTCTTTTTAAAACCATGTAAAGTGACTGTTTCCCTAAATTTCAGGCTGTGCAGCACAGAGGAACTACTGTGAAACCAACTGGTGCCAGAACGGAGGCACATGCATCAACAAGTGGAACACCTACATCTGCGAATGCCCTGTACGCTATGGAGGGAAAAACTGTGAGCAAGGTAGGATGTGGAGACCTCTTTGTGTGTAACTGAGTGTGCACCTTTTATTACCCATCATTATCATCTCATAGATTAGGTCCTAAATTAGGTCATAGATTAGAGTGTAAGGTCCTGCACCTGGGTAGGCACAATCCCAAGTTTGCAGATGACACCAAGCTGTGTGGCACAGTCGACTTGCTAGAGGGTAGGGATCCATCCAGAGGGATCTGGACAGGCTGCAGAGGTGGGCCCAGGCCAATCTCATGACATTCAACAAGGCCAAGTGTGAGGTCCTGCACCTGGGTAGGCACAATCCCAAGCACAAATCCAGGCTAGGTGGTGAATGGCTGGAGAGCAGCCCTGAGGAAAAGGACCTTGGAGTCTGGGTTGGTGAAAAGCTCAACATGAGCCTACAGTGTGCACATGCAGCCCAGACAACCAAGTGCTGGGCTGCATAAAGAACAGTGTGGGCAGCAGGGCAAGGGAGGGGATTCTGCCCCTTTACTCTGCTCTTGTCAGACCCCACCTGGAGTCCTGTGTGCAGTTCTGGAGCCCTCAACACAGGAAGGACAGGGAAGTGTTGGAGTGGGTCCAGAGGAGGCCACAAAGATGCTCAAAGGGCTGCAGCAGCTCTACTATGAGGACAGGCTGAGAGAGTTGGGGCTCTGCAGCCTGGAGAAGAGAAGGCTCTGAGGAGACCTTGTAGTAACTTTCCAGTATCTGAAGGGGGCCTACAGGAAGGCCGGGGAGGGACTATTTACAAGGTCCTGCAACAACAGGACAAGGGGCAATGGGTTTAAACTGGCAGAGGGGAGATTTAGACTGGATGTTAGGAGGAAGTTGTTTCCAGTGAGGGTGATGAGACACTGGCACAGGTTGCCCAGGGAGGTTGTGGCTGCTGCCTCCCTGGAGGTGTTCAAGACCAGATTGGCTGAGGCCTTGAGTGAGCTGTACTAGTGGGAGGTGTCCCTGCCTATGGCAGGGGGTTGGAACTAGATGATCCTTGAGGTCCCTTCCAACCTTACCATTCTATGATTCTATGATTCTATGACCTGTATTAGTGGGAGGTGTCCCTGCTTATGGCAGGGGTTTGGAACTAGATGATCTTTGAGGTCACTTCCAACCTTACCATTCTATGATTCTATGACTCTATGATTGTATGGCAAACCATGATGCTTAAGGGACAGGTGACAGAAGATGAGAGTTAAGATTAAAAGTTGCCAATTATCCATTTTAAAAAATGTTGGGGCTTACCTCTTTAGCAAATATATCTGACACACTGTCATGGATTTCATTGATTTACTTAGAGAAGCAAAGTAGTTCCACAGAACTTGGCAGATTTGGGTATTTTGTTTATGGTAAAAATATTTGATCCTAAGCCACTTCAAATCAGTGGAAAGCATCCTGCTGACTTTGCTGGGCTTTGACTCAAACCAGAGATGAATGTGCAGTTTTAATCAGCACTTTCTTGGCAAGAAGACACTCTCTGCTGAGCATGAGCACTTTGAGTTTTATTGGGTTTTTCTTTGATTGAACACAATGTGCATATATGTGTAAAAATTCATTAATAAAGGATGAGGAAGCAGCAGCAGGTGTGTTTTTTAGGATGTGAAGAACTTGCAGTTAGTTTCTTACCAAGAAAGCAAGGAGTCATCTCTGTGACGGGCCCCATGCAGTTGGTACAGCAGTAGGCTGCCCACTGTAAGGTGGCACTTCCACATCTAGTGGAGGGTCACTCATTTGGAGGCTTCCTGGAGGCTTCCAGGAAAGAAAACCTGCTTAAACTGGGTGTGGCTTTCCTAGAAACAGACCAAGTTCTGGCCCCTGATTTCGAGGTGGTAGGTCTTTGTTTCTGTTGTCCCCAGTGACACTTATACCTGAATAGTTTGCAGTATGATCAAAGATTTTTTTCTTGGGATGAGTCTACCTGAAAGCAGACGTTCTTGATTACTCTCAGCAGATCAAGGACCCTGGCATAGCTCGCATCCAAGCTGAGGTGCACACACCACGGTGATTTGCAAGCCACTTTAGCACAGTATGCCTCAGCCTAAGCCAGATCTAGGTGTTGGCTCTCTTCTTGCCTGAGGGACAGCAGTATTGGAAGAGGGGACACATAGTTAAGTTTCTGAGTTGGAAATAAGGGTCTCTAAGGGTGAGCAGCAGCAGAAAGGAACAATGGAGGCCTCCTCCAATGTTCTACCTCATGCAGAGCCCGGAGCTGCTATTACTGTCCATAGCAAGGTACCTCCTTTTTATAGTAGCTCCTCAAGTATTTTGAACTCCCCAGGTTTGTATGAAAACTTAATTTTCCAAGTGTCTTGTGTCAAGTATCTCTGTCACTGAAGTTCCAGTATTTTCTTCATGACAGGCTGATCTCTGTGCTACAAACACACTCTGATGTCTCCTGAGAGAGTGGCAGGGATGTAGGGATACCACATGGTATGCCTGTGGCAGGGAGTTGGACCTAGATGATCTTTGAGGTTCCTTCCAACCTTAACCATTCTGTGATTCCATGAAATACAATTTCAAAATCCAGTCAAATGTGTGCTTCCTTCATAATTTTCTTATCTGAAACTCAAGACTATAATATGAAGTATGTGATTTATAAAATTACCTCAGAACTGCCCTGTAGCCATCACTGGAAATGCATTTTAAGTTCAGGTGACACAGATGATGACAATCACAGTATCACTGTATCCCCAGTCATAGCAGCCTCCTCTGCCTCTAGTGTTCTGGACTCCTACATGTCCCCTTTGTCATTTGGTGACCCCATGTTCTTGCTGACACCTAAATTTGAGGGGTTTTTAATAATTCAAGAGCAGCAGGGAGGTTCCTTTTTTGATGATATTTGTTGAGCAAATGTGTCCCTAAGGAAAAATTGCAAGCCAAAAAAGAAATGTTTCCTGAAATGTGACCAAAGATTTCAAGAGCCTAAAGTTAAAGTCAGCAGGAATCACTGTTACACAACACTCCTGGCTTTCAGCTTGCTCATTTGAGTGCTCAGATATGATCCTAACAGCATTTAGCTCTTATTAGGCAGCTATTTGGAAAAAAAAAAATAAAAAATCTTAACTGGAATATTTGGGTTCTTGTGCAGGCTTCAATAGCTGATGAATTTCTTCAGTCTCCCTGACAGTGTCAGATCTGCTTCAGGCTCACAGAAGGCAAAGAACTGGGCAGGTTAAAAATCCAACCTTTTTGTTTCTCACTCTTAAGAAACTCAGGTATCTGATCTGCACTGATGAGGATAGGATGTTTTACCTTCACCAACCTCCTAGGACCTGCTAAGCCACCTAACAGCTCTCATCTCCCTCTGGTAACATATACAACAGAGATAAAATCAGGGAAAAATGAGTTTAACTTTTGTCTAATTCTTCTAACAATTGAGATATTGCAATGCCCTGGAGTGGATCTATCATCTGTGCCCAACTCTCTCTCAAATGGCTACTGATACTGTGCTAGCTTTGAGCTGAACACCACAGCTTTGCACCGAAACATAAATTGTCACATATCCTGCAGTCAGGCTACAGGAATCATCCTGATGGTGCCTGTGTTTCCCCAGGCCCTCTGTCTCCTCAGTGAATAGCCCTCATGTCTTTCTGATGGCTTTCTAAATGTAGGAGTCTCTTAAAAGTGTATGTGGATACACCAACAGCACTTCAAAGTGACAAACCCGGAGAAAATCATTGGTTTACATCACTACATCAGCAATGGCAGGGAGGTGCTGCACTCAGAAGCTTGTGCACTTGCCTCAGGAGTGGTTAGCTCCTATCTGGGTACATTGAATGTGGCCACTATGCCCTTTGTGGACCCCGGATCCAGTATGGGGAAAGTGGTAGGAGGAAGGTCAGAGGTTGCCAATGGATGGGGATTTCTATTTTACTAGTAGGGAAAGGTGCACCCATGCCTTGGGGAAGGGAGGGGATTTAGGAGGAAGTGTGGGAAGGGAATGGTATTTGCAAGGATGAAAAGTCACCACCAGTGAGAAAAGGAAGAAGGTGGCTAATTACCATGCCAGTCCAGTTTTCCCAGGAGCCAAGATGAAACACTTGTAAACAGCATTCCCAGCCCCTGCCTCTGCTCTCCAGAGGCAAATGGACTTAAAAATCTCAGCAACGGTCTAGAAGACCACTGGCAAAGAGATTGAAAGTTGAGGACATTGTGAAGGTCAGCATGGTAGAGAGGGAGGAAGGGGCTGACTTTTGTATGTGTGGAGCAGGAGGAAATGATTCTACTTGGCACCAATGTTCTGGTCACTTGTGCATTGATGTGGTGCAGTTCAGGCTGATGAATGGTGCCCTGGCCTAGAGGACCAGAGCTCAAACACTAGTTTTAAGTTTTACACAAGCTGAGGACATCTGTGTTTGGTGGCAAACTATCTTAAATTACTTTGTGGGTGTCAAGAACAGGCTAAGGTTCAGTTGTTCCAGCATATGCTCCCACTGTCATTTGTGGAGGTCTGAGTATGACTGCAAAGGGCAGATCACAGCCTGGAGCAGGCAGGAGAAGGATTCTCCTTTTGTGCTGCATGCAGCCTGGGTTGGAGTGATTGTACAGCTACACCTAAGAGAAGGGCAAGTCAAGTTACACCTCTGACTTGGCTTGTGGGAACCCATTTGTCTCTGATGTAAAACATCCCATTAGTCACATTTCTCACAAATATGGAGCTGAAGGGCTGGTACTTTCCTCCAACTCCTGCACTCCCCACTGCCTCAGCCTTCCCTTTTATAGAGACCAGCAAGGCAGACATACCAGAATTAGCTTGTTCAGCTTTTTCTTCCAAAAAATGCAGTTTTATGTCAACCTAACTCCATCTTCTGCTATGATGTAATCACTTCGTCTTTTCTAATGACTTGCCATTTGATAGTAACATGTACACAGGTGTACATACCTGACCTCTCCTACTACAAGAAAATCCAAAGGAGTCAGCAGATACAGTAGTGCAGAGCAGAAGGGCAAGGTTAAGACCTGTCATCTCAATGGCCATCCACACGGGCTCACCACCTAACAAGATACAAGGCTGAGTGCCAGTCTGTGGTGGTTGCACCCAGTCTCTGAGGCCTGCTTTCACTTGCAAAACGCTGCCTTGAACTTATCAGCATGCTCATGAGTGAGAAAATCAGGCAGGAGCTGTCTGCAAATTCCACTACAAGATGCTGCGTGTGGTGGAGGTGCCGTATGAGGTGCCGCAAGTAGCGCGCAGTTCCCACAGCTTAATTTGTGCATCTGATCAGTGGAATGAGCTAATTCATGTTACTGTAGCTCCTGTTATCTGAGGTAACTAATTTAAAAGTCCAAAGGGTAGATGTTCCCCTATTCTCCATCAGCAAAGTCCTTTCTATTGAAGATTGTCATCGGTCTCTCCATGCAGGAGCTTTGTTCATACAAGGTTAGAGAGGAAGGCAACTCTTCAGCTGTCATTTGGGATATTTAAGGCAGATAATTTAGGCTACTCCACACAAGCTTTCTCCCTGTAAAAAAGGCCACTTATCTGAGACAGCTGAATAGTCTGGTCCTGGAGTATTTATAATTAATTAATACTTTGCATTGCCCCCTAGCCTTTTCCTCTGTGTTTAATTTGTTAATTAGAAGCAAAGAATTAAGGGTTTGTTGAAAACATCTGCAGCAACTGTTGCCCTTGTATTTCCTGCTCCATCCACCCACTCATCAGCAGAACTGTATCAGCAAAGATCCTGAGCTTACCTTTCTAGGAACATCTCTCACCTGTGTAATGCCATAGCAGTGTGGAGGTGTGCTGCCTTCGAGTGCAGGCACCGAGACAGAGTAGGTAAGGGTAGGTTGTGAATTTTCATTACTATCAGTTGTTCCACAGTAACTATTCTAGAGCATGTAGTGAGAAAGGGATTAGCTGCTTTACACTATCACCACAACATAGTATCATTTCTCCTCTTAACCTTTGTCCTGAAGGGTATCAGCTGTTTCTCTCCTGTTTTGATTTACAGCAATGCCTTCTCCTCAGCGTTTCAGTGGTGAAAGCATTATCATTTGGAGTGACCTTGATATTACCATCTCTGTACCGTGGTACATTGGGCTGATGTTCAGAACTCGAAAGGTCAATGGCATGTTAATGCAAGCCAATGCTGGGGCTGCATCCAAGATCAACATTCAGGTAAAAATGTGGCTGCCTATGGTTAGAATAAAATTAAGAAATCCTTCCCCATCAGTAGATGTGGCCACATCATCCACTCAGCTAAATGTGCACCAATAAGTACAAAGTATTTCTTCAACCTTTGACAAAGATAAAAAGATCACTGATCAAAATATCATTGTAAAATTCCAATGTGTTGATTTAAGATTATTTTGTTTTTAAAACAGATACAGTAGTGTGCATTACTGTAGATGCAAAAAATCTGTCTCTGGATTGTTTTGGGGTTTTTTTTGTCTGTAGAAGTTGGAGTCTTAACATCCAAAGTTATATGAGGAGTTATTCCAAGTGTTCACTTCTTTACTGCTTGGGCTTTTTTGCCTTGGATTGCCTTCGGAAACATTGTTGTCTTGCCCTCTGCTCACCTCTGCATCAAATAGAAATAGTAGCAAAACAATACAAATTTTTTTTCAACAGATACTGAACAACTATGTGCAGTTTGAAGTGTACAGTGGCCTGAGCCAGGTTGCTAGTTTGAAGATGAGACAGTTGCGAGTCAGTGATGGGGAATGGCACCATTTATTAATAGAGCTGAAGAGTGCTAAAGATGGTAAAGATATCAAGTACCTTGCTGTCATGTCCTTGGACTATGGAATGTACCAGGTAAGGCAGCAGCAGAATGTTGCCTCTAAGCACTACAGAATTGTTTCTGGGAGAAAGTAAGATAAGGGATTGTGGAAAAATAATTATGCTGTGAGCCATGTTCTGCAGTGATTTTTGTCCAATGAAGTTACATTAATTTGTTAAACCTACTTGTAAGATATCTTATGAACAGGTCTGTCAAAAGTCACATTCAGATGTCTAACTGCCCACTGCTTTGATATTTTTTCTGTAATTTACTTCAGCTACTGCTTGACTCTATCTACACAGAGTAGGCTGTGTCCCAGAGGGTGATAGTGCTTCTCACCAACTGTCCTTTTCCTCAACAGAGCACTGTGCAGATTGGAAATCAACTACCTGGACTGAAAATGAAAAGCATCATTGTGGGAGGTGTCTCTGGAGACCAAGTCTCCGTTCAGCAGGGTTTTTATGGCTGTATGCAGGTATGAAATAAAGAGCTTAGCAACAAAGGTTGAACGTTTAAGAAAACGCTCCTGTGAAAATGTGGAGTATTTCTTTTGCATCCGTCCCCAAACATTTCTGTGTCCTTCATCAAGATATCTGCAGGTCAAAATATCTACACTCTTACAGGGGAACAGCATTTGAAAAAACTCTGAGTTTGGCTGGGTGATGTTTCTTTAAAGTGTGGCCTTTTGAATCAATGGAAGTGGTGAAGTATGTAGTACTCTGAAATCAACTCTTCATTTTAAACTAATTGTCTTTTATCATTGGATTAATGGGTTTGGGTTCATGGAAGTAATGAAACGTGTAGTGTTCTCTTCTAGATGAACTCATTTTAAATTAATTGTCTTTTGTCACCAGGGAGTAAGAATGGGAGAGACATCTACAAATATAGCTACACTCAACATGAAACAGGCTATTAAGATCAATGTGAAGGAGGGCTGTGAAGTGGACAATCCCTGTGATTCCAGCCCCTGTCCACAGCACAGCTACTGCAGCGATGACTGGGACAGCTACTCCTGCATCTGTGACCCAGGTAATCATCCCATGCAGTCATCCAGGTGCTAGGTCACATCTTCATGCACTTATCCAAAGAATAGCAGTGGCAGCAACAGTATGCTTGCAAAGTGCCCTTCTTCTGATTCTTCTTCTTCCAGTCATTATTACCTTTCTCAATCTTACTGTAGCACCCTTGAAACTGCAGTCATGGACAAGAAGTATTTTTTTCCACACGACCTATCAGCCAAACAGAAAGACTGTCTCTGGACCAAAGGGCACAGAAAGCTATGCACCTCCCCTTTCTTTGTTTTTGTCTGGTTTCTCTTTCTTTTATTTCTTTTCCTTTCTCAGCCTTTTCTGCTGTTGAATTTCAGTCTTGCAGTCTGCATTTTAATTGAGATACTTCAAATGTTTCCTCTGTTTTGGTGCATGTAGCCAGCACCCAGCACAGCGTCCTCCCATATACTCAGGAAGAGAATACAAACTGTTTGTAACACATTTCCTGAATATAAAACTGGGAACCAAAGGCAAAAGGATGCCACAGGCATGTTAACAAACTGGCAAGAAACCTAGTCCACTACCTTTTCTTCACTGAGAGAGAAAAAAGAACCTTCCTTCTCACAGTATCTCAAGGGGAATCTACTGATTATTGAAGATACATTATTAGTGTATAAACAAAATAGACTTTTTTTTTTTTTGGAGACATGCAAATCATAAATTACAATGCTTGCTGTAATGTTATGACCTGTTCTCCCCAGGGTACTTTGGAAGAGACTGTGTTGATGTGTGTAACTTGAACCCATGTGAGCATGTCTCCACATGCGTGCACAAACCTAGCTCATCCCATGGCTACACCTGTGAATGTGGACAGAGCTACTACGGGCAGTACTGCGAGAGCAAGTAAGATAATTATATTTGTTCTTGGTTTCTTGATCTTTCCAGGTAGTTCTTCTCCTAAGGTAGCAGTCTTCCCTGCTTCCTCTCCTGCTTCTCTTAGCTTTCCTATTGCAATCTGAGTGTTCACAGTGGATCGTATTTGCAGGCTTCCTGCTCTTTGGCACTCCTGAGCTGTCTTCCCGGAGATCAGGCAACCCTCAGTATGATCAGAAGCTCAGATTCTCAACGAAGTGTGCTGTGTTGCACAGACTGCATCTGACCTGTATCTCGTCAGTGGGCTTGGCCTGAGTTTGCTCTACATCTTTCCTTCAGCCCCCCCAGCACACATACAAGGCTGCGCACCTGTGGCCCTTGGCCACATGAAATGGCTTTGCAGTCTGGGTCCAGTCCCTGCACTGGCAAAAAGCTGTATCTTCTGGGCAGTCTGAGAAGCCTGTGTCCTGTTGCCTTGTGGGAGAAACGTGCAGATTCCCTTGTCACCAGCTTTCTGGTCTCAGATAAGCGTTCAGCAGCCAGCACTTTGATTTACTGTAACTTGGGCCATTCATGATGTGCAAATGAAGTGCATTTGTCTGCCCATTTAGGAGTAGCTCATGTGATGCTTCCTTCCCTTTGAAAACCACAAGACTGTTTCCTCTGCCTTTTTGTTGTGTGGGCTTGCAAATGTTAGCTGTGCTGTTGCCAGATTCATCTTTCATTCCTCTGCGTTAGCAATGCAGAGTTGCCCCTTGTCATTATCTGCTGACGTCATGTCAAGTGCAATGCTGTGTTATGTTATAAAGCATAGAAGTGCAAAACTGATAACTACTGTGACCAAAATTCAGTGTGGTCTTTGAAACAGACAGAAAACAGGTTGTCTTTCCTAAAATGAGCCACGGGAAGGGGGTTCCTTGTGCATTATGCTAATCACAGACTCAGCAGTGTTGCCCTTCAGGCTAATGCTTGATGAAGAGTTCCAGCTAGCAGAGGCCCTGGTCGCTGCACTGATCCATTCCCAGAGCTCTCCTTACGCTCTTGGGGCATCTGTGGGACAGATCTACTCAGAAGCTCACCCAGAAGAAAATGAACCATCAAAAATTAGTATCCTTCAGCAAGGGTGTCTTTTCAGTTGTTGTACAGCCTCCAATCAGCATGAGTCATCATTTGGATTCATAGCCTGGATCAAAGCTGCCACCATTCCCTATTCCATGTCCCCAACTGCACATGTCCTCCGCCTCTTCTTCTGTGGCAGACTGAGGCTTTTCAGATCCTGTAGTGAGGTGGCTGAGAAAGCCAAGTTGCCTAAAAGTAGTGAGTTTTTTTAATAGGGTGAGCATGCAGCTCACACCTGAGCTAGTGTTCCCACAGGTTGGATAAGCACTTCTGCCCATGGCAGGGCTCAGACAGGAGCTCACGAGGACAGGGAGTGGGATATAAAATGTTGGAGAGCTGTACTCTGAGGCTGTTTGTGGCAGTAGGTGAACCATCTGAAGTCACCCAAGCTGTTTAAGTGCTAGCACAGCCCAACATGGACTGTCCAGCCTGCACCAGACTTTCACCAGCAGGGGACTGAGGCTGGTGAGACTAAGACCGCTTCCTCTGGGCAGCATGGGCCCCATTGCCCTCTCCCAGAGAAAAGAGCACTTCATTTTCTTGTATGGATCTATACTTCATCAAAAGAGGGGCTGGATTGGGAAATATTTAGAGAATCCTTCCTCTTAGAGTTTTGCAGCACTGATATTCTACTTTTATTTATTACAGCATGTTTGTATTTATATGCATATTGATTGTTAGCTGCTACAGTCAGATAAAGTACACTCACTAAGCCGATAGACTCAAATGCAGATTTTGCTCAAAGCAATTTTCCCCACTTTCTAAGGCAAAGCATAAAAGAACTTTCTTTCAATTTGATTTTCTTTTACAGAATTGACCTACCTTGTCCCAGAGGCTGGTGGGGAAATCCCATCTGTGGCCCATGTAATTGTGAAACTAGTAAAGGGTTTGATTCTGATTGCAATAAGACCAACGGAGAATGCCACTGCAAGGTAAGCAAAAGAAACCAGTCTTGAGTCAAAATTCCTGTAGTTTGAAAAGCAACTGCACCACTAATAACTGCAAGTGAGTGCCTTGAGACAAGGTACACACAGTTGTGCTTTGTAGTATATGTATGTGCAAAGTGTAGTTAATCTTTACCTAAAACATTTTCCTGGCACCAGCCTTCACAAAATCGTACAGTGAAGCTCTTATCTTATATGCATTTGGAAAGCAAAACTGAGGGGGTGAAAGCCTGGCTCTGATCTCTCTGAAGCACAGTCTGGTTTATCAGGGGAGATCAGGCCTGGGTGAGGAAGAGTGCCAATGGTGGCTTGTGTATCACAAATGAGTAATAGCTGTGAAACAAATCAGACTAGCTGCATGAAGCTCTCCTCTGTGCAGTGGCCAGCAAAAGGCCTAGCATCTGTGTTTGGGAGTTCCCCACCCCCCCACACTTTGTAAAATGACCCAGACTAGAACTCAACCGGCTGGAAGTTAAGGACTGAAGCTCTATTTACAGCTCAGCACAATGTACAAGCAGAGATATACACTATAGACAGGAATAGTTACAGACATAGACAAGTTAAAGGCAATACAGAAGCACAACTCCCCTCCCAGAAATCAGAGACCCCAGGAGGGGCTCCCAACCACCCTTCCACCTTCTCCCCACCCCTATACCTTACCCCAAGGTTTGCCTTATGCGCAAAGTAAGTTAGGAGGATCGACCAGGGGGGTTAGAAGAAAAGTGGTTAGTGAAAATTAATCGTCAGAGGAGCCAGAGCCAGAAGCTGCTAGACCACCCCAGACGCTGTGCTGTGCCCCCAGAGAGAGACGGACAGAGACTGACTTATCTATATTTTGGTTATTTTTCCCAGAACAATTTTCATCAAACCTATGAGTAAAATAGACATCACCATGTTTTCCTTTCACAGCCTATAGTGTAATTTTCTCTATTAAAGTATCCCAATTATCCTCGAACCAGCACAATCTGGAAAGAGGTAAATAATATGAGAAGCTAAATGCTTTCTTCAGTGCCAACTCTGTTAACTTTGAGAGGAATTTGGCACAGATGGGCAGGGACAGAAGGGGGACACAGGAGGGGAGGAGCTTCCCTCCTGAAAGTTTTACAAAGGACTTCTCACAATAGGTTTTACAATAGGTTTGAATGACATCAGAGGAACTGGGCCTGTGCAGACCATCAGCAGTGAATCTGGCCCTGTAGCCCTTTTTGAAATGCCAGCAGGACACACAGCAACTGTGGCGTTAAATTGAGTCAGTGGGGTGCCACCACCACGCTCTCGTGCAGTCTCAGATCAAAAGCATTTACAGATGTGATTTGAATACGTGATCCTCGGTTGCTCTCCACCCTGTACATGAAGCGCGAATGGATGGCGCAAGGATTGCCTAACTGACTTGTTCATGCCATACAAGAGTGGAATTGCAAAGCAGAGAAAACTGCAAATCCTCCAAGAATGCTTTTTCTGGGAGCTGGTGGCAAGTACATGAGGAATAATGTGGGAATAATGTGGGCCCTCTGCCCTCACTGACAGCAGTGGTCCAAGTCTGGGATCTTTGTGTCCCAGAGCAGCCCAGCCAACTCCCCAGCACTCAGCTCTGCCTCTCCACGTTGCCTGGACGTACACAGCATGCTTCCAATAGTTAGTGCATTTTCTGTTGATAGTAATGTCATTGTTATCCCATGCTTTACAAAACAGACTCATAGAATCATAGAATGGTAAGGTTGGAAGAGACCTCAAGGATCATCTAGTTCCAACCCCCTGCCATAGGCAGGGACACCTCCCACTAGTACAGCTCACTCAAGGCCTCCTCCAACCTGGCCTTCAACACCTCCAGGGAGGGAGCATCCACAACCTCCCTGGGCAACCTGTGCCAGTGTCTCAACACCCTCACTGCAAAGAACTTCCTCCTGACATCCAGTCTAAATCTCCCCTCTGCCAGTTTAAACCCATTGCCCCTTGTCCTGTCATTGCAAGACCTTGTCAGTAGTCCCTCCCCAGCCTTCCTGTAGGCCCCCTTCAGATACTGCAAGGCTACTCTAAGGTCTCCTGGAAGCCTCCTCTTCTCCAGGCTGAAGAGCCCCAACTCTCTCAGCCTGTCCTCATAGCAGAGCTGCTCCAACCCTCTAATCATCTTTGCAGCCCTCCTCTGGACCCACTCCAGCAGCTCAATGTCCTTCCTGTGCTGGGGCCTCCAGAACTGTACACAGTAATCAGTCCTTTTGTCATGCACATGCCACTAGAGCAGGATCTCAGAAACACAAGCACGTTGGAATGTAAGTCAAATAGCTCCTCTCTTTCATTTTGTTTTCTTTCTAGGCAAATTACTACAGGCCCCAGAACAGTGACACCTGCTACCCCTGTGACTGCTTCCCATCTGGCTCCCACACACGCACCTGCGACATGGAGACAGGACAGTGTCCGTGCAAACCCGGCGTCATAGGGCGGCAGTGCAACCGCTGTGACAACCCTTTTGCTGAAGTCACTGTGAAGGGCTGTGAAGGTACCTCCTGTCCAGCAAGTGCTGCTGATCAGCTGAGTTGTGGTTGTAGGATGAGAGCTGCCAGCAACAGGCAGATGGGAAGTGCACAGATGTGGCCATGCAGCTGCATCCTAGCGTGCATCTGAGTCCTGTGAGGGGACTCCAATAGGGACAGTGGGAGCAGCAGAAACCTAAACATGCACCCCTCCTCCTAAGGTTGTACCAATATGGCTTATGGGTGCTGGGGAAAAATAAAAGCTCAAGTTTAATTTTCATTAAATGGAAATATAGCAAACCTAGAGTGGGGAGGGCAAAACCCTAATCCAAGTCTACTTGACACCTGAGTTCATCTTCCAGTGCAGCATTGTTTTGGTGTGCTGCAGCTGAAGAGGCCGGCAAGAGCCCTCACACTTTCTGCCCACAGAGGCTGTGCTGCACACCTTGTGCCCTCTGCCTTTCTTCCCTGTCTCGCCTATCCTGCATTTCCTCCCACCTATCTACCTTCCTCCTGTGATCAGCACAAAGCTGCTGCAGCAACCATCTCACTACAATGTGTGGGTGAAATGAAGAAGAAACGTTTTCCCACAATAAAGGAGCAGACAGAGATAGACAGAGCCAAAATCCAGAGCCTCATAATCATCCCAAGCTCTCCTCTGCCTGTAACTGTTTGCCCACACTGCCGGATAAGAAGCAGTAGATGGGTTACAGCTTAGGAGGCACTGCAAAGGACAGGTGTTCTGAAGGCCCTTTAGGCAGGTAGAAACACCGCCTTGTTGTGATTTTTACCTTCTCAGAAAGATTTTATCATTTCTTTTTCTGCTTTCAGTAATTTATAATGGCTGTCCCAAAGCTTTTGAGGCTGGTATTTGGTGGCCACAGACCAAGTTTGGGCAGCCAGCTGCTGTGCCATGTCCTAAGGGATCAGTGGGTAAGTTATCTGGGTGAAGCATTAACTACATTTATCTGCATGCCTGTTTGGGAAGAATAAAAGGAGAGAGAAAGAAATGTGTATATAGAGAATGGCATTAATTCATTGGGTCTGGAGATCAGAGCATAGCTTGTGCATATCACAAGCAGAAAAATTTTGCTAGCTGAAAGTCAAGAACTGTTAAAATACATTTGAAATAGTAGCAATTAAAAAAAATACAAAAGTGCAGCAGATAATCACATATAAAGAACAGGAATTCCTTCTCTGGTTTGTTTTTGGTTTGGGTTTTGTTTTTTTCAAAACAAGCACAGTCCAATTTTCTGTTTACCTAGCAATTTTGACACACAGAACTTAGTTTCTAGTGACTTGTACATGTTCTTTAGCGATACAGCTCTTCTGGGAAAGGATAAAATGAGGAAAATCATTCATGTGATGATTGCTTTACTATTAACCTTGCAGGCTAATAAAGCTAAGAGTTCTGTCATAACTCACATATTTCCACTTGCCATCTTTTCTGTAACCCATAAGTCAGACAGCTGAAAAGTGCATTTTATAAAGCACGTGGCCTGTGGTGTTTTGCACAGCAAGGAAACAACAACCTGCTCTTTCACACGTGTCCCTGGACAGATTTATCAGGTATTTTTTAATGGAGTTCACAGCCTTTTCTGAAGGCACTTCTGTGGGACATGAAACCTCTGTCTGACTTCTGGGCCTGGTAACTCTCTGTTCCAAGGGTCCACAGGCTCAGTGAGTTATTAATGGTTATATGATTTCCCCAAATATTACTGGGAGGTGGTCACTGCCTGTCACTGCCTGTAGGTGTGCAAATTTGTGGCCAACCAGTTTTCTTTCTTAGGGTTTTAGGAGATATAATTGATGATTTTTTTAATATTTTTTTTTTAGTGAAGAATATTTACATTATTAAAGAGTAAAAAGTTGAATTAAAATATGTCTTCTGCACTCTTCATGCGTTTGACCCCATGTCTCTTCTTAGCAGATAGGCTAGCAGGCAAGGGTACTGAGAGAAATTGTGCATTCTCAGTTAATTTTACAAAGGATCCCAATTAAAACTAAGCTTTGTGATGAATATTCAGAACCCAAGGCTTAACTCTATTCACCTAATCATGGAAGAGAAATAATACAATTATATACCATTAAGATCATTATGATTCTTATTTAGAGATCAATAATTAAATGGCTTAGAGGCATGCAGTATATTATACTCAAATGAAGTGACACTAGAGACATGCAGTATATTCAAACTAAGTGGCACAGTGTAAATTTTGCATGTGGTAACTTGCAATTCACTGTGAAAGATCCACAGAAAATCATCACATTTTAAAGTTATTTCACAAATAGTACAAATGAGTTGGCTAAACTAAACAATAAGCTGCTCTCAGACTAGCCACGAGTGGCAAAAGGCAGTTCTACCTGTTGGGTGAAGTGTTTGCCACATCCAGCACGTTCTGATGAGAAGACAGCATTTGTCCTAGGAGGTTTTTCTACACAGGCTATTGAACAGAAGTGTGAGCTTGGAGGTGGGTTTTGAAACATTTAGGAAGTGCACAGTTTTTCTGATATTTGGTGTAAATAGATTGCTTTAATAATTTGAGAATATCAGGGCAGTAAGTCTGAGAAGAGTCAGCAGGTCATGTACCTTGCCTAACTTTTTCTATAAAGAGTGAGGAAAATGGTTCATGAACAATTCCAAGCAGGAATACAGGCAGCGCAGTGACTGGCTGCAGAGTAGCCCTGAGGAGATGGACTTGGGGGTGCTGGTGGACGAGAAGCTCAGCATGAGCCAGCAGTGTGCACTTGCAGCTTAGAAAGCCAACCAGAGCCTGGGCTGCATCAGGGGAAGTGTGGCCAGCAGGTCAAGGGAGGTGATTCTCCCACTTTACTCCACTCTGGTGAGACCCCACCTGGAGTACTGCATCCAGTTCTGGAGCCACTGTTACAAGAGGTATGTGGACATCCTGGAACATGTCCAGAGAAGGGCCACAAGGATGCTCAGAGGGCTGGAGCACCTCTGCTATGAGGACAGACTGAAAGAATTGGGGCTGTTCAGTCTGGAGAAGAGGAAGTTCCCAGGTGACCTTATTGCGGCCTTCCGGTATCTGACGGGGGCCTACAAAAAAGCCTGGGAGGGACTTTTTAGGCTATCAGGAAGTGACAGGACTAAAGGGAATGGAGCAAAACTGGAGGTGAGGAGATTCAGACTGGCCATGAGGAGGAAATTCTTCATCATGAGAGTGGTGAGAGCCTGGAGTGGGTTGCCCAGGGTGGTGGTTGAGGCCCCACACCTGAAGGTGTTTTAAGGCCAGGCTGGATGAGGCTCTGACCAGCCTGATCTAGGGTAGGGTGCCCCTGCCCATGGCAGGGGGGTTGGAATAGGTGATCCTTGTGATCCCTTCCAACCCTGACTGATTCTATTCTAATAGTAGTATTTAACTCTTCTCAAGACCAGAATCCCAATTTGGAAAGTGAAATATGTGCATAGCTCTAAAAAACCTTGGGAAATGTAGGAAAGCTGAAAGCCCAGGGTATTTGACATCTGTGAAGGTTGATCCAGCACAAGTCTGAACACTATGTAACATTAACACTTTGTTTCCTTCAGGAAATGCGGTTCGCCACTGTAACATTGAAAAGGGCTGGCTGCCTCCAGAGCTTTTCAACTGCACCACCAACACTTTTGTTGATCTAAAAATCATGGTAGGCTGTGTTTGCTCATTTTTGGTTTTATTTTGTAAATCAGATTTCAGCTTAGTATCTCTGCACACCCATCTTTTGACTGAGTCCTTGAATGTCCTCGTTTCCCATCAGGACTCTTGTGCTCAGTTAAATTTTTTATTGAGTTATCCTGTCAACCCTTTCTGAAGGCACAATTCTCATCAAACAAATTCCTTTGTGTCAAAAATGATGGTTGTCTTCATAACTAGAATGAAAAAAAAAAAAAAAAAAAAAATTAAATGATGTGGAAGGGGGG
>VWZE01003512.1:332216-350713 GCA_013396675.1 Eubucco bourcierii
TTATTTACAAGGTCCTGCAACGACAGGACAAGGGGCAATGGGCTTAAACTGGCAGAGGGGAGATTTAGACTGGATGTTAGGAGGAAGTTCTTTACAGTGAGGGTGGTGAGACACTGGCACAGGTTGCCCAGGGAGGTCGTGGATGCTCCCTCCCTGGAGGGGTTCAAGGCCAGGTTGGAGGAGGCCTTGAGTGAGCTGTACTAGTGGGAGGTGTCCCTACCTATGGCAGGGGATTGGAACTAGATGATCCTCAAGGTCCCTTCCAACCTTACCATTCTATGATTCTATGATTCTATGAATTGTGCAGATCCCTTCTTCCACTTGCTCTGAGTGTCAGGGGTAGACGGAGCTGCTTTTATACTAACCGAATGTCATCCGTGCTGCAGTTGTCACCACAGTATTGTCTCTTGTCCTCCTCTGGCACACTGTGGGAGAATAACCATGTCAGTAGTGCCAGCAGCTCTTGAGAACACAGCTGTATGGAAGGCTGATGATGTCTCTGCTGTGCTTTTTTGAATGGAAGCAACTGGGAATCTTTTAGCTGCAGACCCTACCGGATCAGTACTTTGCATTTTAACGTTTAGATCACTGTGCAATTTTTCTCCTTCTGCAGATTGCCAAATCGCCCTATTATTAACACACCTGTAGTAAGCACAGCCATTCACAGTGACAGGGAGCTTCCTCCCAACCTGGTGGAAAAGCCCATAATAGTGGAGTACACCATGCTGGAAACAGAGGAGAGAACGAAGCCTGTCTGTGTCTTCTGGAATCACTCTATCACGTATGTCTCCTTCTTGCTGTAGGGCTCTTTGTGGCTTGTGTCTCAGCAGAGAAATTCTGCCCAGGAGGATAATTCTGAAGGAAAAAACCCTTTTAGCTCAGTGTATTCAACAGGCAACCGATTCTGGTAGAATACAATGATGTAGTCTTTTCTCAACAACCTGAGAAATGTCATAACATTCATCAAACTCCTCATACAAAGAGCAGCCATTTGGTTTCTAACAAACCTTCTTAGGAAGAAGTTCTTTCCAGTGAGGGTGGTGAGACACTGGCACAGGTTGTCCAGAAAGGTTGTGGCTGTTCCCTCCCTGGAGGTGTTCAAGGCCAGGTTGGATGAGGTCTTGAGTGAGCTGTACTAGTGGGAGGTGTCCCTGCCCATAGCAGGAGGTTGGAACTAGAAGATCTTTGAGGTCCCTTCCAACCTTACCATTCTATGATGCTGTGAAACACAGTGCCCTCATGTCTTGCTGCAGGATTTTCATTCAGCAATAATAGAGCTCACAATCGCTTTGTATTTGCTCTTGCCTTTTATGTGCAGATTTATATCCAGGCAGGCATAGTCTGACTCTAGGGCCTGAATTCATGGCTCATCTGAGGACTCTAAATCAGGACTCTCATTGCCCTCTTTTCAGGAGGGCATTTGCACAAGAGATAATTCAGTTCTTACATGGGTTGAATCTTCTCCTGTTACACTCCAGTGACTGTGGACGGAGTATGTGGCAAGGAGGTACCCACCCTTGATACCTCAGCCTGACCTAGTGCACAAAATGAGAAAACTAAGCCTTGATGTCAAGAAGGGGGACTGAAGTTTTTCAGATAATGTTATATTAATCCAGCTCATAAATTTTTGTATCTTGAATTTTTTAATCAAACATCAACCCAAAGACAGTTGCACTGGTAAGAAGCAACTTGCCTTTGATTCCATCAACTATTGTAGATTTGCATTTTTAGTGAAAAAAATTTTGCTTGGTTTTAGTGAAAAACTGTGGAGGGAGAGGAAATAGCTTCTTTGGGACCTCAGACTTCTTCCAGTTGTTGTGGAACAGTCATACATAAGCAGGACATAAAGAGAGAGTATTTGACTCTCCAGGAGGGAAAAGATTAATTTGAAAATGGCTTGTTTAGATCTTTTGGATTCAGTAAAGTTAAACATACAGACATATTTTACTCGAAAATGTGAAAAATATTAAGAACTGTATATATTTGTGTTTTCTTGGGTTTATGGCATTGTGGAAACAACAGAATCCTATTAGAGATAGTTCAAGAGTATGAAAACAACAGAATCCTATCAGAGATCATTCAAGAGTATGAATAAAACAAAAGAAAATGTGTTGAGGGGTAACTACTTGCTCTGCATATTATAATTTCACAAGGTTGTCACATATATAAATGTAACTTTTGACCATAAAAATTGTGTGTATAGTGAGAGCATTATACTGTCTGCTCAGGGTAAAAGAAGTAGCTCTTACTTGTTTCATAATAGCCAAAAAACTCTAGTAAACCAATGGAAAAATCCAGACAATATTGTATCCTGGAAATAAATATGCAACCTAACCAAGGAAATGTTTACCTGCTAGCCAAAAGCTTCAGGATATTGAAAGGTTCAGTTATGCTCACAATAATAAACTGCTCCACTTACCTGCATGTGAAGCAGTGCCTTTGCCTGTGTGTACAGATGATTCTGACAGTTACAAGGGAATGGCAAGCTCCTTTTCATCATTTTAAGCATTGTAAGGGCTGGAATAACTCATTAGCTCTAAAGTGATTCATCTATTAGCTGTTTGCTGGCAATTTCAATGGGTTTGTTGCCTGTGTTACATCTTCCTACAGCTGTAGTTGAAAAGCAGCTCTCAAACTGCATGGGATGAGAGTTTTTAAAAAGCAAGTACATTTCAAGAGAAAGTGATACCTAAACTGTCTAACAAATATTTTATGGCTGAATGAAAAAAGTGTCTTGTCACATCTAATTCAGAACTCCCTCATTAACTACAGAAGTACTTTGTTACTCATTAACTTCAGGACAGAGTCAATAGTACTCTTTCAGGTAGGCACAAACTGTGAATATTTCTATCCTCTCTGGTTGTGAAGAGAGAGCTGCCCTGGTGAGCAATAGCAGTGGGAGGCAAGGGGAGATCAGAGGATGACTCTGAGGAACACCTTTTTGTGCCACAGGATCGGTGGGACAGGTGCCTGGTCCTCCAGAGGTTGTGAGCTGTTTTCCAGAAACCGGAGCCACATTGCTTGCCAGTGCAACCACGTCACCAGCTTTGCTGTCCTGATGGACATTTCAAAACGAGAGGTTAGTGATGTCAGGGTCATGATTTTCGAGGGCTTAAGTTTTCAAGGGCTTTGATTCAGAGCTTGAGCTTGAACTCGGAGCAAGTCTCAGAACATTGCCAATGGATCTGTCCTGTGTTGCAGTGTGTCAGGAGCGCATTGCCCCATGCCTGACAGCACTTTACACTGGGTCTGCTGGAAGGAACTTCTTACCTTTTTGGTGCACCCTCTAGGTGCTGCTTGTACATGTTCACCATATGAGTGACCTAAAGGTCTTTTCCAGCTTAAATGGATTCCATGATTCAAGGTGTGACATCGTCCACTCGTGTTGCTCCCAAAGCAAAACTGAATGTTGACTCAACATTAATGAAAACATTGACATTCCAGGTAGTAGACTTGATTGGAGGAAAAGGAAGGAAGTACTCAGATGCCCTGTCAATGTGTCTCTCTACAGAATGGGGAGGTGCTTCCTCTGAAGATCGTCACTTATACAACCGTATCCATCTCACTGGTGGCTTTGCTATTCACCTTCATACTGCTGGTCCTGATCCGCACACTACGCTCCAACTTGCACAGTATCCACAAAAACCTGGTGGCTGCCCTTTTCTTCTCTGAGCTTGTCTTTCTTATTGGAATCAACCAGACTGAAAATCAGGTAAGACTTACTCTGCACTTATTGCTGGAGTCGTTGTCAAGCTTCAAATTGGGGAACTCCTATTGCAGCTTTTACATGCTCCTGTCTATTTTGCTTCCTCTTCGTTTTTCACTTCTACTTGGCCTCAACTGTCTTTTGAAAAACATTAGGCTTTTAATATTCTTGTGTGGTTTGTGTGACCACAATGTCAAGCAAGTGTGACCAGCAATGTCAGGCGATAGGACTAGCCCTCAGCACAGGAAGGACGCGGAGGTGTTGGAGCAGGTCCAGAGGAGGGCCACGAGGATGATCACAGGGCTGCATGCACAAGGATGATCCATTGCCCCTTGTCCTGTCATTGCAAGACCTTGTAAATAGTCCCTCCCCAGCCTTCCTGTAAACCCCTTTCAGATACTGGAAGGCTACTCTAAGGTCTCCTCGAAGCCTTCTCTTCTTCAGGCTGCAGAACCCCAACTCTCTCAGCCTGTCCTCATAGGAGAGCTGCTGCAGCCCTCTGATCATCTTCGTGGCCCTCATGAAGAATCTGCCTACATTCAATAAGTATCATCACCATTATTGTAATGATATGATAGTGCCTAACCACACAGCCTTGCTTGCTGTATAATTTAAATGTGAAGTGCCACCCTGGATTCTAAAATCCATTTGAGCTACAACATACATTTTAGAAAGTGTCTGAGCTTGACTTGATTTAACCTTCCAGTAACCGAGTGGTGCCAAGATTTTTTTTTCCTGGTGAATCTGTGTGACCTCTCTTTGAAAATTTGCCTTCCTAGGAAACCTCTGCTCAATAGTATTTCTTTTGTTAAGCTAAACAGAATTAAGCTGCTTGAATTCTTCAGTTTCTAAGATTCAGGTTAATCTGTCTTTCTTTCTTGCACTGCTTTACCTTTTGAAAAATCCTGAATGATAAACTGAACAAAGCTTTCTAACTGGTACTGTCACTTCCAGTCCCGTATTGCCTGGTCCCATATTGCCAGGAACTTCAGTCCCTTATCTGGGAGGAAGTTTTTTACACCCTCTTTACAGTGAGGGTGGTGAGGCACTGGCACAGGTTGCCCAGGGAGGTTGTGGCTGCTCCCTCCCTGGAGGTGTTCTAGGCCAGGTTGGACAAGGCCTTGAGTGAGCTGTACTAGTGGGAGGTGTCCCTGCCTCTGACAGGGGTTTGGAACTAGATGATCCTTGAGGTCCTTTCCAACCTTACCATTCTATGATTCTGTGATGCTATGATTCTGTCTGCTTCTGTGGTGAGATGAAGAGAACCTCCACAGTGACCTGCCCTCTGAAATAGGATTTCAAATCATGTGTGACCCATGTTGTCTTTCTTTCATAACATATGTTTGTATATTAAAAGAACTTTGTTCAAATGAACTCACCTGGCCAACTGATCCACAGTGCTTTGTGTTAACTTGACCTTTCTCATGCCTTCTTGAGCACACTACTCATTTTTCACTGCATTTCACTAGCAGGAGGTTTATAATCTTTGAGTTCTCTGACATGAATACTGAGGAGCAGGAGGCCAAGCCCACATCTCTGCAGAATCTTACCAAAAATTGTGCAATAAATGATAGCTTCTCATTTCCAGATTCCCTTCATAATATCATGAAGCATCAAACAGAGGTTCATAAGAGTAGTAAAAGAGTTTGTTATGACAGTGCCACAAATACCAATGAGCATACTGGTGAGAATGATCACTTTAGGTCCTAGCTTTGAGGCTCATGATGTGATCATGTCCTGCATTGTTAGCAGGACTCAGCGAAACACTCCAAAACTTTAACCCTGTTGCAAGATCTTTAAGTTGCAGAATATATTCCATAAATCAGAAAGCTGCTCCTTACAGCCTACACAGTCAATTTGAGAAGTTAGGAGGGCTGAAAGCCATGTCTGCTTGAGACAATTATTCATCTGTCTGTATGGAATGAGAGTTGTCCAACGAGTCATGCACTGATGAACATAAAGAGGTAAAGAATGCTGGAGCACAAATAATGCTGCCCTGCTTGGCACCCGGCCTGGCTTTTATGGGTTTCTGTAAATTAACAGTCACATTTCTGGGCGAGGTTTTAATCTTTCCCTGGACTATTGATAGAAAGTGATTTATTTTCTTTCTTTTTTTTTTTCTTACCTGAGAAAGGTAACATTCAGGGCAGCAGTCTACTCATATGCATGTGCAAGCAGGAACAAAAAAAAAAAAAAAAGCCCTGCTTACATAGAGGGAAGAAAGGTCTTTTATTTGGTGAGCTACATTATTTGGTGTTATAATGATGCAGTAAGTGAATCCAGAAAGCAGGCAGTCTTTATGTGATTCCTCACTCAGCAAAGGTAAACAGGGAAACTTATGTTTCTGAGCAATACACCATGAAAAAGAAAACAAAATCCAAAACTCATGCCAAAATTTGAAAGCAACATTAGTGCTAGGCAGGAACAAATGATTCGGAAACACAATGTAAAACGTTTTGAAACCAAAGTTGAATGGTTACACAAAGTACTCTTAACATTCAAACTTGTCAGCAGATCCTTGGGGAAAATCTTGTGCTTTGCTTCTGAAAGATTAATCACAAGAAGATTAATCACAAGATTTAAATTCAGGCATTGAATGCTTGGGGCCATTCCTCTTTTCACCCTTGAAACTGTTAAGTGGGGAGGGAAAACTGGTTAGCAGATATTACAGTAATGCAAGTCTGTGAAAGTTGAAGGTTTCAAGGTGACCACTTGGTCACAAAGATGACTTCAGCTACCAGTTTTCCCACTGGTCTCAGCAGGTCCTTCGTCTTTGCTGTTTTCAGCCTGGAACTGCTGAATGGTCCACTTTGTGTTGCTGGCGGGGAATAAAAACCATGTCCAAACTGAGACTGGAAGCTCCAGATCCCTTTGTTCCTAGCTAAAGACATGAGATACCCAACCAGCACTACCTTGCTTTCTCTTTGTCCTCATAACTTCTGCGTCTGACTGCAAGTAGCACAGCCCCAAGAGAAGAGTAGAGCCAAAGCATTTCTGTATCCAGAATATCCTACAGCCTGGCCATTATGGCAGACTTCAAAAGTGGACAAGAAGGAGGTTAATGACCCTACAGCCTACAGGAAGGCTGGGGAGGGACTATTGACAAGGTCTTGCACTGACAGGACAAGGGGCAATGGGTTTAAACTGGCAGAGGAGAGATTTAGACTGGATGTTAGGAGGAAGTTCTTTGCAGTGATGGTGGTGAGACACTGCCACAGGTTGCCCAGTGAGTTTGTGGCTGCTCCCTCCCTGGAGGTGTTCAAGGCCAGGTTGGAGGAGGCCTTGAGTGAGCTGTGCTAGTGGGAGGTATCCCTGCCTATGGCAGGGGGTTGGAACTAGATGATCCTTGAGGTCGCTTCCAACCTTACCATTCTATGATACCTCCTCCTCTGCACCAGGAGAAAAAGCCAGGAGCTTTACCAGCCCTGCCCCTCCTGCAAGCCAAACACATCCCGTCAGAATAGCCAAAATCCTCAGGTTTGCAGCAAATATACACAGGAAAATCAGTCACAGAATGTGAAGGACAAGGGCGGTGCCCAAAAGCATGTTGGCTTGATAGAAGAAAAGCTCAATCAGACTCAGAACAGGCCACATAATTTTAAAAGAAAAAAAGGAAAAGGCTTTCACAATATAAATAGGTTGTTTGAAACTCTGAAAATCTTAATTACTCATAGTACATTTGTTCTGCCTAAACCTTTGTTATTACACTTTCCTTTAGCCACGCAGATGAGCCGGTGACTCAGCAGGCTGTGATTCAGAAGAACAACTCTAATTACCTTGCACTTTCCCTTCTGCAGTTTGTGTGCACCGTGATTGCCATCCTCCTACATTATTTCTACATGAGCACCTTTGCATGGATGTTTGTGGAGCAGCTCCACATCTACCGGATGCTAACCGAAGTCAGGAACATCAACTTCGGCCACATGCGCTTCTACTATGTCGTTGGCTGGGGCATTCCTGCCATCATAACAGGTACCCTCAGACATCCAGGCTGGGTGGTGAATGGCTGAGAGCAGCCCTGAGGAAAAGGACCTGGGGGTCTGGGCTGATAAAAAGCTCAACATGAGACTGCAGTGTGCGCATGCAGCCCAGACAGCAACCGAGTGCTGGGCTGCAGCAAGAGCAGTGTGGGCAGCAGGGCAAGGGAGGGGATTCTGCCCCTTTATTGTGCTCTTGTCAGACCCCACCTGGAGTCCTGTGTGCAGTTCTGGAACCCTCAGCACAGGAAGGACATGGAAATGTTGGAGTGGGTCCAGAGGAGGCCACAAGGATGCTCAGAGGGCTGCAGCAGCTCTCCTAAGAGGACAGGTTAAAAGAGTTGGGGCTCTTCAGCCTGGAGAAGAGAAGGCTTCGAGGAGACCTGATAGTAGCCTTCCAGTGTGTGAAGGGGGCCTACAGAAAGGCTGGGGAGGGACTATTGACAAGGTCTTGCAACAACAGGACAAGGGGCAATGGGTTTAAACTGGCAGAGGGGAGATTTAGACTGGATATTAAGAGGAAGTTCTTTGCAGTGAGGGTGGTGAGGCACTGACACAGGTTGCCCAGGGAGGTTGTGGCTGCTCCCTCCCTGGAGGTGTTCAAGGCCAGGTTGGAGGAGGCCTTGAGTGAGCTGTACTAGTGGGAGGTGTCCCTGCCTATGGCAAGGGGTTGGAACTAGATGATCCTTGAGGTCCCTTCCAACCTTTCCATTCTATGATTCTATCCCCAAACAGCTCTGTTTGCTTGCCTTACCCTACCATCTTCACTGTCCAGATTCAAGAAAGTTATCCCATCCAAGACAGCTATGACTGGACTCAACTACTGCTGTCACTTTGGTGTTTTTCTGAATGAGAGCAACACCAAATCATGTCTATCAGAAGTCAGCTGCAATCTGTCAGATCTCTGTACCAAATGTCTGTTGCCCCAGTTGAAGTGATACTGACAGTTTTACAATAACATAAGCATAACTGCACCCAGATTAAAACAAGACTTGATAATATTGCTTGGGAATAACAGTATTTTTAACAACTTTGCTAGTAACATTCAGAAATTCTCCTGCCCTGTCATGAACAAATAGTCTCTTGAGGAGGGTAGTTGAAGCGACTTCAAAAGTGATGCTGCCCACAGGACATCACTACCCTGCTCTGGACATTCCATTGCCTACACTCAATCAGCAGTAAATGCTCCCTGAAGGTGATTTTAGCAGTTCTTGGTGTAAAAACAAACTGAGAATATTCAGGCATATATTTGCCATATAAAAGGCAAAAAAAAAAATTGCCTTTTACTTTATTTCAGATAAAAAGGCAATGATTTCCAGTTGAAGAAAAGCAATGAAAAGCCAGAGGCAATAGTCTTTTAAACTGTTCCAAGGTGATCTACAGGAGCACATCCATCTCTGCCCTCACCATACCTATTTTTGCAATCATACCTCCAATGCTACCCTCAGCACATGGTCCTGCATTAATTCAGGCAGACAGCTCCTTGGGGAGTGCATTTCATAGAACAGTTGGAGTGGGTTTTTTTGGTTCAACTATTTCAGCGTGTATCTGTTGCCATATGGGAAGTAAGATCCTAGGCAGACAGTTAACTTTTATCCAGTTACTTTTATTTTTACAGAGAACAACATACTGTCAGCAATGGCAGAGGTTTAACTGTCTCTCAAATTAAAAAAAAAATAGCTATCACTCCTGTACACTTGGAAAAATATTATGGAACAAGTTAGACCTATAAAAATGTATGGGTTTATTTTTCCTCTGTTTTCAGAAATGTAGAGTAGGTTAGTACAGGTTAGTTCTCTCTTCAGTTTTTCCATACCACCTTGTGCAGGAATAATTTCTACTTCTATCAGTTTATCCAGAGTGCAGTGGAAGGCACAGCCCAAAAGGCTCTGCCTCTCTAGATATATCCCTGATATTTTAAACAGATATTGTCCTTGAACTTCTAAACAATTTCAGACTTGTGTAATTTTTATCAGTGCATACAGGACTACTGCAACATATTCAGGAGTTGTTAAGTGCAATCAGATAATTGGCAGCATCATTTCTGGTAGAAAAGAAGTATGTTAGGAGGAAGTTCTTTCTAGTGAGGGTGGTGAGGCACTGGCACAGGTTGCCCAGGGAGGTTGTGGCTGCTCCCTCCCTGGAGGTGTTCAAGGCCAGGTTGGAGGCCTTGAGTAACCTGTCCTAGTGGGAGGGGTCCCTGCCTATGGCAGGGGGTTGGAACTAGATGATCCTTGAGGTCCCTTCCAACCTTACCATTCTGTGAATCTATGAATCTGTTATCATTAACCAGCAATAAACAATTTGCATTTCAGAACATGTATCTCCTTAGAAGATTTTTGTCAGAAATACTTTCTTTCATTTTCCCTTTATCTCCTGAATTTCAAATGAATTTAGTCCTTCTCAACAGCAGTATTATTTGCTTCAAATACTACAAGTAACACTACTTCTACACTTTTCTACTTAGATGTTCTTCCCTTTGATATGGAACCACTCTGCCCTTTTAAAACTAAGGGTTGCAGTTCCAGGTTGTCTTCTGTATTTAATTTCTGAACCCACTGACTTTGCAGTTCATCTAAAAGGAAAGTCAGAACCCTATTAGTGAGGGAGACAGTGGATGTTGTCAAATGAGCAATAAAGAAAGTTAAGCCTTTAGTTTGCCCTTCCAGGTTTAAAAATTATCTGAAGAGAAAATTATTTCATCATAAATAGCACAATGTGGGATTTCTTGCTCCTGCATAGCTTTTTTACTGTACTTATTTTAAACAAGCTTTTTAAAAATTTTTAATTTTGGTATCTAAGCAGTAAAAAGGTTCTGGCTTCATAACATTCATCTTAGACACAATTTCTTTTATAGGGCTTAATGAGAGATGGGTTGTAAATAATTCTTAATAATGGAAAATTTTAGATATGGGAATGAATTTCAGTCTTGGACAACCAAAGGACCTTTTTTGTTTTCTTTGAAAAGTTAATATCTGGCTCATTTCAACTTTATCATGCCTGGGTTTGGTTGTTTGGGGCTTCTTTTTTTGGGGGGGGGATTACAACCTGCAGTGGCAGTGGCTTTGCTCTGTTTTGTTCCTTGATTTGTTTCTATTTTCTGTGTTCAAACTGACATTCATTTCAAGCTAGGACATAGTGGCTCTAATCCATCTGTGATGGGACAAGGCTACTTGCAGAAGGGAACCTTGGCCTTTAGGGGAGGGAAAAACCTAGTAATGTGTTTACATAGGAAGCACTCCAACAAGAAGAGCCATGTGTTCAAGGCCAGGTTGGAGGAGGCCTTGAGTAACCTGTCCTAGTGGGAGGTGTCCCTGCCTATGGCTGGGGGTTGGAACTAGATGATCCTTGAGGTCCCTTCCAACCTGACCATTCTATGATTCTATGTTTAATCACAGCACAAATAAAAGTAGGATGGAACTTGGAAGAAGTCTTGCAGCCATCAAAAGAATGCTGGGGAGTGGGAGTCCATGGGGAATGATGGTGGAATGTTTTAAATGTACTTTTAACTCGCTCATTTTAAAATGTAGTTTAATCCATCTAGGAGAGGCATTTGGTGATTTCCTTGCCACAGGAGCAAAAGGCTGGATTTGGCATCTAAGAGCCCAACAGTACTGTTTGTCTTTGTGGCAAGACTCCAAATGGTTGGCATTTGTGTGCAGTATCTGTTTTGCCATGGAAGCTGAGGTGTTCATGTTAAAATAGGTTCTTACATAGCTGTAAAACCAGTATCTTCCCAAATCTGCTATTTACTGTGAATGCTAAGTGAGGTGATGAGGCAGGAAAGAGATGATCCTGACCCACAGTCACCTGAGTCACATGCTCAGAAGGGTGGCAGTGTGCCTCTCCTGCACCACCTCCCCATGGTGTGTCTTTAGCATGCTCCTGGGATGGGTACTGGTCCCCACAGGACTCTCAGCCCTAGAACCAACTCCAGTTTCTGCAGACATCAGTGAGCTGTAACATAGCCCCTGTACTTTGTGTGCTCTGAGCAGCCAGGCTGCAGCATTTAATTGATGTGCTCAAATGATTCTCCATTTTACCTTGAGGTGGCTTAATTCTGCCTTTCAGTGAAGTGTTAATGACTGCAGTAAAATTTGAACCAAGTACTTGAAGTCTGCAACTTGGCCCACTTGTTTCATGGAGAAATACGGGTTTAAACTGGCAGAGGGGAGATTTAGACTGGATGTTAGGAGGAAGTTCTTTATAGTGAGGGTGCTGAGACACTGGCACAGGTTGCCCAGGGAGGTTGTGGCTGCTCCCTCCCTGGAAGTGTTCAAGGCCAGATTGGATGAGGCCTTGAGTGAGCTGTACTAGTGGGAGGTGTCCCTGCCTATGGCAGGGGGTTGGAACTGGATGATTCTTGAGGTCTCTTCCAACCTTACCATTCTATGATTCTATGAAATCTAGGGTGGCATTTTGAGAGTGAAAAAAGTGTTACTGTCTGCCAATTACTCCTATGCCAGATGTTTTGCCAAACTGTAGTTTAAGTCCCACTAATGCAGAAATCAAGTCCTGAGAAACAGTCTCTGTCTGTAGAATTCCCTTCGTATAAAATACTTTATGTTCCCTTAATCATTTATGTCTAATTCTTTCTTGATGGCAGCTGCTGAAAGGGGTGGTAGAAGGACCAGTGGGAGCAGGGAGAGGAAATAGTCCCATCCCATTCCACACTTCAGAGGAAACAGATCCAATACCTATGGCTTTGCCAAATAGACAGCTTAATTTTCATAAAGTGTAGGCCTGTACCAGATGTGAGTGCTGGCTGTGTGCCAGCTCTAAGCAGCAAGAGCGAAGCGCAGCTACCTCTCCCTTTTCCAGTGTCTTTTCATCAAAGCAATGCTTTCAATTCAAGAAAGGCTTTTATTGGTGCACATGAGTTCTTGTGGAGAACAGCACTGCTGTCAGCCTTGGCTGCCTGCTTGAGTCAAGACATATGCTCAATGCACTAGATGCTCCCAGTGCTCAGACATGCTGCAGCCGTTTACCATATGGCATTGGCCACAGGCCTCATAGGGATCAGTTTCTGTGTTTTGAAGGAACAAGGCCTCTGCAGATAGGGTACGCCTATCTAAAAGGGAAAAGAATCCTTGCATGGAAATTAGAAGGACTTGCTGAAACAGCTTTAGACTAGATTCAGATGAATAAAACCACCCTCACTAGAGACAGGCCTGGTGGTTGACACACCAATGTTTGAGGGACTGTGTGCTGTTGAGGTCCTTCTCAGTGGTTGTCTTGGATGGAGATCCATGTGGCAGCAAAGACACAGGGACTGATGATGTGCAGGGACTACTGTGTGCAGTTCTGGAGCCCCCAGCACAGAAAGGGCATGAAGATGCTCAGAGGGCTGCAGCAGCTCTCCTATGAGGACAGGCTGAGAGAGTTGGGGCTCTGCAACCTGAAGAAGAGAAGGCTTTGAGGAGACCTGATAGTAGCCTTGCAGTATCTGAAGGGGGTCTACAGGGAGGCTGGGGAGGGACTATTGACAAGGTCTTGCAATGACAGGACAAGGGGCAATGGGTTTAAACTGGCAGAGGGGAGATTTAGACTGGATGTTAGGAGGAAGTTCTTTGCAGTGAGGGTGGTGAGACACTGGAACAGGTTGCCCAGGGAGGTTGTGGCTGCTCCCTCCCTGAAGGTGTTCAAGGTCAGGTTGGATGAGGCCTTGAGTGAGCTGTACTAGTGGGAGGTGTCCCTACCTATGGCAGGGGGGTGGAACTAGGTGATCCTTGAGGTCACTTCCAACCTTACCATTCTATGATTCTATGTATTGGAAATTATGTAAGTGCCTGAGAATGGTCATGTAGGAATTAGGAGTTCTTTCCAAAGAAGGATGGCAAGATCAACAGCCAAACTGAAGTGCATCTACACCAATGCACACAGCGTGGGCAACAAACAGCAGGGACTGGAAGCTTCTGTGCATCAGGAGAACTATGTCTTAGTTGCCATCATGTAAACATGGTGAGATGACTCCCACAGCTGGAGTGCTGCAATGGATTGCTATAAACTTTTCAGAAGGCATAAGCAAGGAAGGAGGGTTGGTGGAATGGCCCTGTGTGATAGGGAGTCTTTTAATTTTCTAGAGCTTCATAATGGTGACAGTAGGTTTGTGTAAGAATAACGGGGGTAGCCAACAAGGCAGATATCATGGTGGGAGTCTGTTCTAGATCATCCAACCAGGAAAAAGAGGCAGATGATAAATTCTATAAAGAGCTGGGAGAACTGTCACATTTGCTAGCTCTTGTTCTTACAAGGTATTTCTACCTACCAAATACCTGCTGGACATAAAATACAGCAGAGAGGGAACAGTCTATGCAGTTCCTGGAGTGTGTGGAAGACAACCTTTTGACATAGCTGGTGAGTGAACCAACCAGAGAGGGCATCCTGCTGGATCAGTTTGTGAATAGAGAAAGACTTGTGAGTGACATGATGGTTGGAGTCCATCTGCCAGGCAGAACTACTACCTTGAGCGTCTGGAGGGCAGACTTTGGGCTGTTTGGGATACTAATTGGGAGTGTCTCTTGGGAGGCAGTACTGATGGGCAAAGGAGTCCAGGAAAGCTGGATATTCTTTAAGATAGAAATGTTAAAGTTGCAGGAGCAGGCTGGCCATGTGTGAGAAAGAAACCGATGGGAAAGAAGACTCACCTGACTGAAATCAGCTTTGTCTGCAAATCAGGACTGAAAAAATATAGTTTGTGGCCTTTGGAAGAAAGGGCAGGCAACTCAAGAGAGCTACAAGGATGTCATAAAGTTATGTGGGGAGAAAATTAGAAGGGCAAAAGCACGACTAGAACTTAATCTGGCTACTGCTGTAAGACAATAACATTGTTGCTATAAATACAGTAGCCACAAAACAAGGGCTAAGAAAAATTTGTATCCTCTTTTGGATGCCTGGCAGAACATTGTGACAGAGGATGAGGAGAAGACTGAGCTACTTAACACCTTCTTTACCTCAGTCTTTAGTAGTAAAACCAGTTGTTCACTGGATACCCAGCCTCTTCAGCTGCAAGACAAGGAAGGAGAGCAGAACAAAGCTCCCATAATCCAAAAGGAAATGATTAGCAACCTGCTGCAACACTTAGACACACAAACAAGGTCTGTGGGTCTGGATAGGATGCATACAGGGGTACTGAAGGAGCTGGTGGAAGTGCTCACCAAGCTACTTTCCATCACTTACCAGCAGTCCTGGCTAACTGGGTAGATCACAAGTGCTGTTTCTCAGGGCTCAGTATTAGAGCCAGTTCTTTACCAATTATCTGATTAAGTTTGCAATGAATTTGCAGACAACACAAGGTTGGACAGAAGTGTTGATTTGTTTAAGGATAGGAAGATTCTACAGAGAGATCTGTATGGGCTGGATCCATGGGTTGAGGTCAGTTCCACAAGGCCAAGTGTCAGGTTCTGCATTTCAGTCACAACAACCCCATGCAGCACTGCAGGCACTACTGTAGCTGGAAGGCTGCCTGGTGGAAAAGGACCTGAGGGTGTTGGTCAAGAGCCAGCTGAGTATGAGCCAGCAGAGTGTTGAGGTGGCCAGGGAGGCCAACAGCATCCTGGCTTGGATCAGAAATAGTGTCCAGCAGGAGCAGTGAAGTGATCATGCCCCTGTACTTGGCATTGGTGAGGACACACCCTGAATACTGTGTTCAGTTTTATGTCCATCACTACAAGACACTGAGCTGCTGGAGGGTCTAGAGAAGACCTATGAGGACTGACTGAGGGCACTGAGGTTGTTTAACCTGGACAAAAGGTGGCTCAGAGGAGACCTTATCACTCTCTTCATCTCCTTGAAATGAGGTTGTAGTGAGGTGAATGTTGGTCTCTTCTCCCAAGTAACAAGTTGTAGGACGAGAGGAAAGCCTTGAGTTACGTGACAGGAGGTTTGAATTGGATATTGGGGAAAATTTCTTCACCACAAAGGTTGTTAAGCATTGGAACAGGCTGCCCAAGGAAATGGTCGAGTCACCATCCCTGTAAGTATTTAAAAGAAGTGTAGATGTGGTGCGTCAACGTGAGACATAGTTTAGTGGTGGACTTGGCAGCACTAGGTTAATATTTTGACTTGGTCATTTTAGAAGTCTTTTCTAACCTAAATGATTCTGTGATTCTGTGATTTGACAGGTCAGTGGCAGCCATCCCAGTCTATCACCATATGGGGAAGGTTTAGGTCATCAAATCAGGAAGCAGGTAGAAGTTGGACTCCCTTGGAATTGTCCAGGCTTTGAAAAATAAAACAATAACAGGAGTATTCTTAACTCAATAGCCCTGAGGACATTAGGTAAATACCATTTTAAACATCACTGAAGGCAAGGCAAGGTACATGGGATCACAGCTCAAAATTAATCCCACCTGAGCTCAAGTGGTTTACTCCCATAAGGTCTCAGGTTCCTTTGTCTCTGGTATTGTTAAAGGAGTAGCAAGCTCAGGGCAGTTAAGAATGCTTTTTGTTTTTTCATCTCCTCAGTTATGATTTGCATCATTCTGCCTCATAGGCTTATTGAAATTCCTGACTATGTCACTCACCCTCAAAGCTTCATCACATTGTGTGAGTTTCACTATAAAACTGTTCTGAAACAAAATTAAGTTGGGACTTGCATTTCTTGTTACTCTTATGCAGTTGTGTTTTGCTCTGGTAGCCAAAACTCCTGGTATCATTTGGTACAGAGTGACCGGCATAAAGGTTTTGATTTCAGAAGATTTATGTCAATATTTGCCTTGATTTTTACCTCCTGAACTGTCCTGTTGAACAGAATTTTCCATTATCATTTTGTTTGTCAGACAAAGATTTTGAAATTATGCCTGGTTATACAGAAGATCTCAGGATCACCTGAGATCAGGTGCCTTGGGTCACCTTGGCTCAGGTCCAGCCAACATGGATTTAGGAAGGGCAGATCCTGCCTCTCCAACCTGATCTCCTTCTATCATCAGGTGACCTGCCTGGTGGATGTGGGGAGGCCTGTGGATGTGGTCTACCTGGACTTCAGCAGGGCCTTTGACACTGTCCCCCACAGCAAACTGCTGGCTAAGCTGACAGCTCGTGGCTTGGATGCCAACACTCTGTGCTGGGTTAGGAACTGGCTGGAGGGCCGAGCCCAGAGAGTGGTGGTGAATGGTGCCACATCCAGCTGGAGGCCGGGCACTAGCAGTGTGCCCCAGGGATCAGTGCTGAGCCCCATCCTCTGTAACATCTTCACTGATGATCTGGACGAGGGCATCGAGTCAGGCACCAGCAAATTTGCAGCTGACACCAAGCTGGGGGCTGATGTTGCTGGGTTGGAGGGCAGAAGGGCTCTGCAGCGGGACCTCGACCGCCTGCACAGATGGGCAGAGTCCAAGGGGATGGAGCTCAACAAATCCAAGTGCCAGGTGCTGCACTTTGGCCACAACAACCCCATGCAGAGCTACAGGCTGGGGTGGGAGTGGCTGGAGAGCAGCCAAACAGAAAGGGATCTGGGGGTGCTGATTGACACCCGCCTGAACATGAGCCAGCAGTGTGCCCAGGTGGCCAAGAAGGCCAATGGCATCCTGGCCTGCATCAGCAATAGTGTGGCCAGCAGGAGCAGGGAGGTCATTCTCCCCCTGGACTCTGCACTGCTTAGGCCACACCTTGAGTCCTGTGTCCAGTTCTGGGCCCCTCAATTGAAGAAGGACATTGAGGTGCTTGAGTGTGTCCAGAGAAGGGCAACGAGGCTGGGGAGAGGCCTGGAGCACAGCCCTATGGAGAGAGGCTGAGGGAGCTGGGATTGGTTAGCCTGGAGAAGAGGAGGCTCAGGGGAGACCTTCTTGCTGTCTACAGCTACCTGAAGGGTGGTTGTAGCCAGGAGGAGGTTGCTTTCTTCTCTCAGGCAAGCAGCAGCAGAACAAGAGGACACAGTCTCAAGCTGTGCCAGGGGAAGTTTAAGCTGGAGGTGAGGAGAAAGTTCTTGCCTGAGAGAGTCATTGGCTACTGGAATGGGCTGCCCAGGGAGGTGGTGGAGTCACCATCCCTGGAGGTGTTCAAGGCAGGTTTGGACGTGGCACTTGGTGCCATGGTCTGGTCTTGAGGTCTGTGGTAATGGGTTGGACTTGATGATCTTTGAGGTCTCTTCCAACCTTGGTGATACTGTGATACATTTCTGATGTACTTTATTTCCATTTTGTGACCCAGGGCTTGCTGTTGGTCTGGATCCGCAAGGCTATGGGAACCCGGATTTCTGCTGGTTGTCTGTTCATGACACCCTTATCTGGAGTTTTGCTGGGCCCATTGTAATGGTTGTAGTTGTAAGTATGGTGGAGTTGGTTTCTGGAGCCATCTCTTCTTTATTGCTACATTCTTCTGTAAGTTTTGTCAAAGAGTAGTCATCATTTGAAGCAACTCTATTCTTTATCTTTCATTTGCTCCATGTTTGAAAGGCCAGAAAGTGGAGGACCAGATAGACTCACTAGAGGGCAGGGATGCCATCCAGAGGGACCTGGACAGGCTGCAGAGGTGGGCCCAGGCCAACCTCATGAAATTCAACAAGGCCAAGTGTAAGGTCCTGCACCTGGGTAGGCACAATCCCAAGCACAAATCCAGGCTGGGTGGTGAATGGCTGAGAGCAGCCCTGAGGAAAAGGACCTTGGAGTCTGGGTTGGTGAAAAGCTCCACATGAGCCTGCAGTGTGCACATGCAGTCCAGACAGCAATCGAGACCTGGGCTGTATCAAGAGCAGTGTGGGCAGCAGGGCAAGGGAGGGGATTCTGCCCCTTTATTCTGCTCTTGTCAGACCCCACCTGGAGTACTGTGTGCAGTTCTGGAACCCTCAGCACAGGAAGGACATGGAAGTGTTGGAG
>VWZE01003512.1:350949-363948 GCA_013396675.1 Eubucco bourcierii
TGTGGATACTCCCTCCCTGGAGGTGTTCAAGGCCAGGTTGGACAAGGCTTTGAGTAACCTGTACTAGTGGGAGGTGTCCCTGCCTATGGCAGGGGCTTGGAACTAGATGATCTTTGAGGTCCCTTCCAACCTTACCATTCTATGATTCTAAATTCTCAGCATTGATAGTCAGTATGAGTGATTAAGTACAGGTGCACAGCCCCACCTAGCATTTCTCAGCTGTGGAAATCAGTGGAGACTGGAGGAGTATTCAGAGCAAATAAGACCATATGTTTGCTCTTTTACTGTATTTATATATTCTGGTTTGGCCAGCTGAAAGAAGATACTGGGCTGAGCAGCCTTTGGTCTGGACAAGGACAGCTACTCTTTCATTCCAGCTTCTTTGCACAGGGCTGCCTTACTAGTTTTCATCCAGATCAAGTCCCAAGTTGTTCTTGACTATACTGGCTTGAAAAACAAGATGAATCTTGGAACTTAGAGACCTGTAAATTGAAGGGAAGATATTCTTGGCACCACAAACCATTTTAGAATAAAACCTGCATTTTTGCTGAAACCAGAGCTCTAACAAAATGTACAGAAAGAACCCATGCTGCTATTTCCATTTCCCTTTCAGATAAACACTGTCATCTTTATACTAGCAATGAAAGCATCATGTAAACGAAGGCAACGTTCCTTTGAAAAAACTGGAGTCATGTAAGTCTGGGCTCAAAAACCTGTAGAATAAAATTCAGGCTAGAAATAATAAAGGGACACAATTGCCTACATTCAAGTGTTGGAGCACGAAATGAAAAAGGTATTTTGGAGGAGACATTGACAGTCAGCATTGGCAGAGGCAATCTGAGCAGCAGCACCTGCTCCTGGGGTTCCTTCCGTGGCAGCAATGGTAGGCAGGTGAAGAGGTGAGCAAAAGCTCTGATCTCCTGATGGTATCAGTACAGTACTTCCAGATCTTCCATCATACTCCCTACAGCACTGTCACATAACTCTCCACCTGTGACATGCCCAGGAAGATGCAATTCTGGGTTTCCTCATGCCTTTCCTTGGCTCAGAAAGGTCTCCTATGACAAGCCTGAGTTAGCATCCACATTGTGCCAGAGACCCTTTAGATTCCCTTGCTGAGGGACAGCCACTCCCCATCTCACTCTACATGGGATGAGCAAAAAAGTCTGGCAAGCTGCAGCCTGCCACTTCCCTGCATTGCTGTGGCAGCCTGTTCCTATTAAAGATCTGTTTTGCCCAAAGCCCAGGATTTATCTGTGAACTGAAATGTGATTAGCTAGTGGCAAGACACACCCACACCCCCTTTTTCTTTTAATCTTTTTTTCTTTTTTCTTTTTTTTCCTTTTTTAAAAATCTTTTTTTTCTTTTTTTCTTTTTTTCCTTTTTTCCTTTTTTTCCTTTTCCTCCTTTTTTCTTTTTCTCCTTTTTTCTTTCTTTTTCTCTTCTTTTCTCCTCTTTCTTTTCTCCTCTTTCTTTTCTCCTCTTTCTTTTCTCCTCGGCTTCTTCTAGCTGTTTATTCAGCCCTGTCTGTTGGTGGGGTGAGGGGTTGTGTTTTGGTTTTGTTAGGGTTTTGTTTTTTTTTTTTTAATCTCCCTAAACAAATGGAGTATAAATGCTACTTAATGGCATCTGGTTTATTCAGAATACAAAACTTTTGCCACTAGAATTGTGGCCGTCTTTAGGCAGTGTCCATGGAAGTAATTGTTTTCAGCAAACAAATATTCCTTTGAGTGCCCTCAATCCCAAACCTTGGACTGTTACATTGAGAAGGAATGTGAGGGTGAACTTGACAAACAGAAATGAGACAGATTTGGCCATTCACCAGGCAGATCTTTTCCTCAGAGCCAACAAGGCTGAACAGCAATGGGCTTGGCAAAGAGCTTGGTTTGTTTGAAGAAAACATTGGAAATTAACTTAAAAAGAAATCACCACTTTTCTTACCTGAACTGAGTAGTACAGTGAGAGTTGGGAATTGGGATCTAGTGAGCACTGCCCTAATTTTCCCAAGGGGCCTTTCCAGTTGCCAAATCATTGGGCTACTCTTGTGTCTCCTGTCATGCTGCAAATGTCCATCTGTGCTTGCTTTACAGCTCTGTGCTGCGAACTGCCTTCCTGCTCTTGCTGCTCATCAGTGCCACATGGCTGTTGGGTCTGATGGCAGTGAACAGTGACGTCATGACATTCCACTATCTCTTTGCCATTTTCAGCTGCCTGCAGGTAAGTTGGATGGCATCTTGTCTGGGCATACTTTGGTGAGCACGCCGCAGCAAACAGACCTCCAGAAACCTGTTAAACATGAGCTAACTTAAGAAGAACAGAGATGTCAAGCACAGTTTTTGCTGTCTTTTCTCAAAGAGAGAGCTCATTTCACCAAAACACTAAGTAATTGCTGTAGTGGAAGGGGTAATTAATTCCTGAGAGATTATATTTTAAAAATATTAATAGAATGTTGTGAAGGTTTGGGAGTTCCCCACCCCCCCACACTTTGTAAAATGACCCAGACTAGCACTCAGTCGGCTGGAAGTTAAATGATGAAGCTATATTTACAGCTCAGCACAATGTACAGCAGATATTTACACTATATACACAATATTTACAGAAATATACAAGTAAAAGGTAATACAGCAACACAACTCCCCTCCCAGAAATCAGAGACCCCAGGAGGGGCTCCCAACCACCCTTCCACCTTCTCCCCACCCCTGTACCTTACCCCAAGGTTTGCCTTACGTGCAAGGTAAATTAGGAGGATCAGCCAGGGGGGTTAGAAGAAAAGTGGTTAGTGAGGATTAATCAGCAGAGGAGCCAGAGCCCAGAAGCTGCTAGATCCCACCAGCAGCTCCTGCNCTCAGGTGCAGGCAGAAGGCTCTCAGGTGCAGGCAGATGCCTTGCGGTGTGCAGTCTGGGCACGGTGTCACGCCGGCTGTGCAGGCTGAATGCGTGACAGGTATGAGAGCCTCAGCTCAGGGTCAGTGAGGCAGCAGGCAGGGATGCAATAGCAGACACACCTTGTAACGGCAAAGCGCACACACTGCTCCCTGCTCATCTCCTTTTGTCCAATACAGCCCGAGACTAATGGGCCTTTGGCCACAGGATAGCCAATCAAATGGCAGTTATCCAAGATATGACCATATTTGGTGAAGCCATAGGCTTGCTTTACCCTTTTTTGGGCAGAACACAGCCTTGCACAAGGCAACCCTGTGCACCTTGCTTACTGCGGTTACTGGGCAGGCCACAGACCCCAGACTTAGTGGCTCCAGGTTCTTTGTCCTTTTTCCCCTGGTTGCTCCCCCCAAAACAGAATGAGGGAGAGCAGAAAAACATGCCTGGGCAAAACAGGACATGTACAAGCCTAATTTGGCCTGTTTAGGCCTACCACAACAATTGCATCTCTCACTTTTAGTTCTAAAGGTAAATGTTCTGCTATTGTAGCCTCTGACAGATAACCATAGGCAATTATACCTCTCTCCTTTTAGAGACAAAGTATTTGTTGTTGTCATATGTACTTATTGTTAACAGTCATTCTGTTGCTACCATGAACACAAAACTGGGCTTTTTTTCACTCAGAATGGATGGCTCCAAGTTCAACCCTTCCAAAAATTAAGTTGCTGTTTAAAGAAAGGAGTCAAATAATGATTTTCAAATGCAACTCATTGCATTAGGGTTTTACTGGATTGTCAGTACTAGTGTACACATTTGTTGATTAAAGACACAGAAAATACTTATTTGTAGGAGACTTGGCATGGAAGTAGTCATGAAGCTTCAAGCTGGTCACAATTTGAATGTAGCCAAAGTTGTCACTGTCCTGGCAAGTGCCTGCAGTATTCAAACAGCTATTGCCACCAGGACATTCTTGTCAGCTGCAGCACAACACCCACAAATAGCAACCAAAGAGAAAAAGAAGTCTGATGGGTCTTCTCTGGAGATGACTCTCCATGCCCTGGAAGCACACCAGATAGGCCAGCTTGGAGCAAGCTTATTTTGCCACTTCACCTGCTATGCTCTGAAATAAATGCATCTACTCAGGCTGTAAAAAACAGACCTCCACAAGCCTGAAATAAAATAAAATTAAATGTAAACCTGATTAGAGGGAAGAAAGTCAGCAGCTGGAATCCTCCAAATTTGCCCAGAGAGGCGCAGTGGTGTGTAATGTTTCACGTCACTGCCTCCTTTGAACTTGCATTTTTAAAGAGACATTTATGTGAATTTTATTAATGAATAATCCCAAAGCACTAATGCCAGCTAAGATCACACTTGGTTGAATGTTTAGAAAGAGATCTTGAAGTTACTCTACGTCAATTGCTTTGGCTAAAATCACGAACTGCAGGCATCTTGTGATGTTGGTACAGCTGCAACTTAATGAGTGATTGGCTTCTATATACTTCACTGTATCTCCAACCAAAATTGCTAACAATTTAGCAGCTGTGTGCATTCCCTAAGAGCAAATACACCTGAAGGTACACACGTGCATGCTCACTGCCCACAGTGAAACCTGTTAATGTGTGTTCCTGGCAGCCAACAACTGCCCAACCCTGGGGATTTCAGTGCTTTTCCCAAGGTATTTCCTTGGTATTGCTGCACCAAAGAACATGTGGGGTAAACGTTGGGACTTCTCGTCCCCTTCATGTCTCACAAGGCTTTCTAAAGTTCTCTCAGTAACAATATTAAGGATGTCTGGCAAAAAAAAATTTGCCCATTTCCAGAGGCTTTCATTAAAGTCTATGCTATCTTTATGTGCTGCTATTGATTTTGCTCACCACTGGTGTAAAAGCTCTATAAAGTCTTGGTGCAAGTACTATCCTGAAATTCCCTGCAATGTTTTCCAGTGAGACATTTTGGTCCCTGTTGGATATTTTGAGAAGGGAGTTCCCCATCCTCCCTGTAGAACTGGTACCTTGCCTTGCACTGCTTTGTCTTGTGCAGGTGGACATCCTAACATCCCCATGGGCAGTGTGAGCTGGAGATGGGAGCAGGGCAGGAACACCTGCTGCGGTAGTTTTCATTTTGCTGCCCTTACTTTTGAGGGCTGTAGGTGTGCATGGAGCTGTGAGGATGTTCTGTGATTCTCAAATGGCAGGGGAGTGTGGCACCCACCACAGGCTCTGCTCTGTAAGTCCTTGGCTGAACACATTTTTATTTATATATTCACAGGCCTTTTATGCTCATTTGAACTTGGATGCAAATTATGAAGAAATCCTGGAGATCAATCAGTGCCATTTCAAAGAGAGAAATGGTGTTGAAATCACTGACTATGAACTAGAATTCAGAGGCTGTTGCGAAACAGTTATTGTCAAGTATCTGTATTTGCAGCTCTGTAGTAATGAATCACTTACAATTAGTCTTCCTCTCTCTAAAATGATCCAGGGGCTGTTCATTTTCTTCTTCCACTGTGTATTTAACAAAGAAGTCAGGAAGCACTTGAAGAACACTTTAACTGGGAAGAAACCTCTTCCAGATGATTCCACTGCAACAAGAGCTACTTTATTAACTGTGAGTTAAAAACACCCTCTTGTGAGTTAAGCACCCTCTTGCCAATAGAAATTGCCTATAAAATAGGCCTAGAGGTGCATTATTCACCATTAAGTGTATTTTCTGACTAAATTCAGTGACTTGTACAAAGATTATGGATGGCATCTCAAAATTGTTATGTCTATTTTGATTACAGCTATTGAAAGGAAAGAACTATTTTCCTCAGCATCAAAAACTACTTGGTTCCTGTAAAGGGTTAGCCCTCCTGGGTTGGGGGAGTGGTCAGAACCTGACCCTCACGTTTGCTGGACCCCAGATGTAGTGTTCAGCCCACTCCCACTTCCTGTCTGGACCCCCCTATATAAACAGGAGATCTTCTTGTTTTCTTCCCTTCTCTCCCTCTCCCACCTCGTGGCTAACCTTTACCCCGCGGTGGGCATCTCCTCGGACCCCTGCCGTCCAATCTGGTTGTATATATACCTTTTGTACCTTGTTACCCCTTCCCTATACCTATTTGTAACTTCCCTATTCTGAATACCTTTCATTTGTTGTTAAAAATCTCTCTTTTACCTTCCAAATTGTGGTCAGTGGGTGGTTTTACCCTTCTTCCTTTTTTTTTATCTCTCCCCTATCCAAAAGGGGGAGGGGAAGACATCCTGTTATCATTGTATTGGTTTCCCCTGAAAAGCTAAACTCAAACCAGTACAGTTCCTTCAAAACTTAATGTATTTATGGGTAACATAAGCCTTTGGTATGATCATTCAGTATTGCTTTGTGTCTTTCTTCATTTTTTTTTTCTCCTCAGCGATCTCTAAACTGTAACAACACATATATAGAAGAGCCAAATATGTACCGCACAACTCTTGGGGAATCCACTGTCTCTCTAGAAAGCACCGTCAGGTCAGCCAAGAGCCACAATAGCTACCTTGCTTATATTCTCAGGTAATCAGGTGGCAGGTGCATGGCTTTCAGGTGCTTGCCTTTCCCTTTTCATTGCTCTTATGGAAAACAGAAATGCTTGTGGTTCAAATGCTGCTTGTTTCGGTGTGTCCTAAGAGTTCTGTCATTTGCTTTCGTGCGTTTTCTTTGGCATGCATCTTCGGTGAGAGGACTTCCAGCAGCACAGTATTTAACATAACTATTGTGTTAACCCTATGGGCCATGCTGCTTGCAATTTAAAATGCAGTCTTGTCTCAAGGACTGCAATTCAGCTTACTAACTTCAGGTTTTTTTCAGAGTGTGATTCATGTGGCCAAAGGCAGACAGTTAAGTTAGGACTTGCTGTAAAAGTCACCCCATTGATAATCAAACATGGAGTGGCTAAGGTCCACTGCAGTAGTCTGTGTTTGACCAGAAGAATCTGATCTGCGTGTCTGCTTTGTTACAGACAGTAAAGTGACCGAGAAAGTTGTTCTCTCTTTTTATTCTCAAAGGGATGAGGCTGCTCATAAGCTTAGTGGATCCTCAAGTCAAGCAAGGGCTGGTCAGACTGAAGCAGATTCCTCCATTTTTCATAGGAATCCATCAAAATCCAATGGTAAGAATTATTTCCAAATGTGATGACCCACTTGTGCACCTTCTCCTTCTCAGAACTTGTTTCAAAGGCTTCTATAGTAGGAAGAATAGTTAGTCTGATTCGATGTGTCTCATTCTTGCTATGCATTTGGCTTAACAAGATATGCAATGGGAATCCTGGAGTGGCAATCATAGAACCATAGAATGAATAGGCTTCCCATCATTATTTAGATGGATACTGCAGTTCTTGGAATTTATCCTGCATACTCTTAGAAATGCAAGAGCTCATCCCTGACATGGCCCAAACTACATATACTCCTGGCTGCTTTCTCCCTTGTGCATTTATCAGATAGGTTTGTTCAGCTCCAGATGACACTCTCATCCTTGTGTTTCCCCTTTTGGAATTTGTAGAGCACGATTCGGACTCCGACAGCGAACTGTCCCTTGATGAGCACAGCAGCTCCTATGCCTCCTCCCATTCATCAGACAGTGAGGAAGATGGGCTTGAAACAGAGAAAAACTGGAACACATCTACTTCTAAAAATAATGACCGTGGCCCACTCCACAGCACACCCAAAGGTACTCCCAGTGCAAGGGGAGAGCAACAGGTTTATTCACTTATGCAAAATACCTGTAGAGTGGCTGGGACAAATTTGCCAAAATACCATACAGTCAAGACAGCATCCTTACCATGGTGCTTTGCTGCAGAGATCTTTGTTGTCTCCAGGTTACAGACCTTTCTTTTTCCCAAAGGCTTGTTCACAGGGGCAACTGAGCGCAAGTGAAAAGATGCTTGAGCAAATCTGCAAATGCCAACACTCAGGCAGAACGTGGGCTTTGCAGTCAGGTCCCCACTGTCCTCATAAATGGTGCTGCCCAGCCAGCAAAGTCACATCCAAAGGAAGAATAAGAGGAACAAAAAACCTGGTTGGTTTGAGGGCCAGAGGAAGAAACACCTGCCTCTCCTCATGCAGTACAGAATCACAGAATCATAGAATGTTAGAGGTGAGAAGGGACCTGAGGAGATCACCGAGTCCAACCCCACCTGCCAAAATCAGGATCACCTAGAGTAGTCCACACAGGAATGCATCCAGGCAGGATTTGAAAGTCTTCAGAGAAGGAGACTCCACAACCTCTCTGGGCAGCCTGTTCCAGTGTTCCCTTACCCTCACTGTAACTGAACTTCTCCTCACGTTGATGTGAAACCTATACAGCAGTTTGTATCACAGAGATTTAGCTGTGTGCAGGCCATCCTGTAGCTAAGGAGTTGGAGATAAATGGCTATTAATATCAGTACTGTGCAACAAGCTGCAGGCACTTCTAGGCATAGTTCATCTTGTCCTAACCACAGAGCAACTTGGACTGGCAGTCACCTGCACTGTGTGCTGGTTGTCCGCACAGACAAAACACAAGGTGCCTTGGGTGCCCTCACCCTTAGAAACCAACCTCCCTGAGGACCCAATGGGATCATTGGTCCTGGAGAGCTGAGAGAGCAGGTTTGCCTCACAATGAAGCCAGCAGCCTTGCTTGAAGAAGGGTTTGGACACCCTGCCACCCTAGCAGGTTTTGTGGAGGTTGCTGCACTCCGAGGGCAGCACAGTCCAACAACAATCATCTGAAGGTTTGCTCTGGTTTGACACACAGCTCCCTCCCAGCCACAGGGAACAGGACTGCCAAGGCAGTGGTTGAGAAGGCCTGTGAAAAGTAGTTTTCGAGCTAGTATTTTTTTGCATTGCAGTTGATACCCTTCCCAATCATGTGAAACCCTATTGGCCCACAGAGTGTGTAACGGCCAGTGACAGTGAGGACCCCAGTGGGAAACAGAAACTCAAAGTCGAGACCAAGGTCAACGTAGAACTTCACAGGGAGAACCAGGTGAACCACAGCAATGAAGCACCACAGGAGAAGGAGAACGAAGGGCAGCAGAAGGAGAACAGACCTCTGTCCCACCAGAACAACCAGCAGCCGGAGCAGAGGAAAGGTAGCACTGCCAACCTAGCCTCACAGCCAGACTGGGAGACAGGGGGGTGTTAATTAGAATCATAGAATGGTAAGGTTGGAAGGAACCTCAAGGATCATCTAGTTCCAACCCCCTGCCATAGGCAGGGACACCTCCCACTAGTACAGCTCACTCAAGGCCTTGTCTAACCTGGCCTTGAACACCTCCAGGGAAGGGGAGCAGCCACAACCTCCCTGGGCAACCTGTGCCAGTGCCTCACCACCTTCACTGCAAAAAACTTCCTCCTAACATCCAGTCTAAATCTCCCCTCTGCCAGTTTAAACCCATTGCCCCTTGTCCTGTCATTGCAAGACCTTGTCAATAATCCCTCCCCAGCCTTCCTGTAGGCCCCCTTCAGATACTGGAAGGCTACTATCAGGTCTCCTTGAAACCTTCTCTTCTCCAGGCTGCAGAGCCCCAGCTCTCTCAGCCTGTCCTCATAGCAGAGTTGCTCCAGCCCTCTGATCATCTTTGTGCCCTCCTCTGGACCCGCTCCAACACTTCCCTGTCCTTCCTGTGCTGGGGGCTCCAGAACTGCACACAGTACTCCAGGTGGGATCTGATGAGAACAGAGTGAAGGGGGAGAATCCCCTCCCTTGCCCTGCTGCCCACACTGCTCTTGTTGCAGCCCAGCACTGGAAGGCTACTATCAGGTCTCCTTGAAGCCTTCTCTTCTCCAGGCTGAAGAGCCCCAACTCTTGTAGCCTGTCCTCATAGGAGAGCTGCTCCAGCCCTCTGAAGCTGCTCCAGTCCTCTGAATTAGTTTGTATGGTAGCTCTGTTCCAGAGCACTTTCCAAATAGCTCCAACCTGTGCAACCAGTTATGCCATGGGAAGCCAGATGATAGTTGCTCAAGTCTGATATTTTGGCTTTGAGAGAAAGTGACAAACTAGGAGTCTGATTAAGAAATGTAAAATGTCAATTCTTGAACATGTTCAGCTTGATGTAAGGAAATCACTGGCAGGTTTCAAAGTGCTTGTTATTCTTCTTTTCCTTACTAGGCATCTTAAAAAATAAAGTCACCTACCCTCCCCCACTAGTGGATAAGAATATGAAGAATCGACTGCGGGAAAAGCTGTCAGATTACAACCAGACAATGATCTCATCCAGGACTACTTCTCTCGGGACAAATGATGGGGTCCGCTCTCCCTCGGACTCAGGAGTGACAGTGAAAAATGCTCGGAGGGAGCAGTCTCGAGACCAGCTCAATGGCATGGCCATGACTGTCCATGTGGGAACAGGACATGCTGACACTTCAGACTCAGAGTAAGTGCCACATTGGAATGCCCTGGCAGGCCTCCCACGGTTCCAGTCTTTCTCTTCATTTTCTAGTCCCAAACTCCAACATGAGTATTTCATCTAGTGACTTGAGCAGAGTATTTCACCAGTGACTGTCCTGATGGCTTGGCCATAACTTGTCCCCAGGCCATGGTGTTTCACTGACAAGACCAAAGTAGGTATCATGGGCAAAGTGCCATAAAACCTTCCACTGGTCACCCTGGCATAGTCTGAATTGGCAAACTGATACATTACTGGCACACTGTGTACTAATGGAAACAAGCTCTGTCCTGTCTCCTTGCCACAAGATTAGCTGTGCTTGCCGTGGTGGCCCTTGGTCACAGCAAACTGAGCTACCATGTTCACACATATTATCTATCCCCTCCCTGCCTGGTGAGTTACTGAGGTCATTGCTTTCCCCAGCCCATTGCAGCTACACACATCACCAGAGCAAGGATGGGCTTTTTCCAGTGCCTCATGGTGCCAGGAATCTGGGATGGCTTAGCAACACACAGCTGTGGTCCATGCATGCCTTCAGGGATGCTCTGCTCAGGACTGTCTCCTGCTTCATCTTTTGTGTCCCCAGCCCCTCATCTTCAGTCCCATTGGACCATGGGGAAATTTGTTTTCTCTTCTTTCACCCGTCCCCCACTTTTGCAGCAGGGAGAGTGTTTGGGACCATTAGAGATTTACCACTAATGGATTGCAGTTAAGGCAGCCAGTACCAGCCACCAAAGAAGAAGGGGAAGTAGCAGGTAAACATGGAGCAGCATTTGCTGTTGCATGTCCAGTAAGACTAGTGGGAGCTGGTGTGGGTGTTTGGCAGCCAGCATGGAGGAGAACAGATCTGGCAAGACCCCAATAAAGAGTACTCCTGAGGAAACCCAGTTTTGATGGCGAAAGGGTGAAATCCCTCCCCAGAAATACCAGATTTCTAACAGATTGTAAGATTCACATGTGAACATCACAGCTTCACCTAAGCATCAGCTAAGCACAAGGCCTGCTAGAGCCTACTCTAAAGAGTGCATCTCTTATGCACTGCCAGGAAATGTTTCTCTTAGCTGGTCTGCCCCTCCAGGGCAGCATCCTCTTGCAAGCGTTGGATTGGCAAGGCATGGTAACCTCACAGAGCATGACTCCTTACTAAAAAGAATGAGGTGGGTTGGGTGGAGTGGTTTGCCTGTGCCTGTTTAACCCTAAGCCTGCATGATTACTTCTTCTCACTAACAGAGGCAGTAATGAAACTTCAATTTGAACCATCAGGAAACTCTGATTGCTGCTGCATGGTTCTGGACTCCTCGCTGTAAGGCTGCCGCCTGCCCACATTGGACTTCGTTGGAGTGACCACACAGTGAGGAGGACAAGGTGGGCATTGATCCCCACGTGGTTTCACCCTACAGCAGACTCCTGACTGCTCACAGCAGAGATGTGCTGCCCAGATGCACCTGCAATAAGGCTGCTGTGCAGCATGCTCCATGCAGCACGAGCCTGTGCCAAAAGGCATGGAAATGGCCACGGAGATGCACTGTGAGGGATGGACGCCCTCTCGCAGCGTGGACAGTGCTGCAGGGCTTTGCTTATTACTGGGGAGAACCAAGGGACAGCATTGCTGTTGTCACTGCAGTCCTACCCTAAGCCAATCCATCAGCCTTAAGACAGGCACCAGAAGACATCTCTTGTGGAGTTTTGTCCAGCTACTTTGCAACCCCTTCAGCTTGCTCTGGGCTCTAGGGGGGAATATCCCAACAAGTGTCCTTTCGTTTCTATGCCAGCATCTCTATCGACGTCCTCATGGACATGTTTGTCTTAAGGAAAAAGAAAAATCCTTTATATATNATGAACATTGCACAATTTTACTTGAATTTGGCGTTTGATAAAGTAACTGAGGTTTGCATGGAAACCACCTTAAGATGCAATGCAGTTTTCAAAGTGATAAAGATTACATCAAAATCCATTAATGTAAGTTTTGTTGACCAATTTTGCATCACTTTAAGGACGCAATAAGATTTTTTTTCATGACCTCTTCTAAAAAGTCACCAAAAAAGGGGTTGGTTTTCTGTTGTGTTGGTTTGGTTTGGTTTTTTTTTTTTTTATTTTAATGTCATCATATTTTGACCTCTCAAGTGCATTGAAATGGTCAGCAACCTGAACTTCAGATTTAAAATAAGTCATATCTTCATCTAAGATTTCAACACAATCCTTATCTGGAATAAGTCAAATCGTTGTTTCTCTTCTCAAGAACAAGAAAACAAGTGGTGGCATCGTATGGTATCTTGGTCAGGCTCCATGACAAACCAGCACTCTGCTCTCCTGAGAGGAAGGCTCTCCTCCTATGGAACAAGTTCTGCCTCAGGCACAGTATTTTGTTTTACTGTTCATTTCTTTCCCACTGGAGTCAGTACATTGCTAATCAAAGCAGAAATAGAAATCATTTAAAGGATGTCCAAATCTCATTGCCCAGCTCGTTCACAATGCCCTGGCCTTCTTGCTGAAGACAGAAGACAAAGTTTCCTGTATCCCACAAAATATGTTGGTTTCACAAGCATAGGAAAGTTAAGTGTAGCCTGTTTGCTATCTTATCCATCCTGCAGTGTTTACAGAAAAAGGAAAAAAAAAAATTTAAAAGGTTTGCATCCAACCTGCCCTCTGACACCAAGGCCTTCAGGAGCTCCTTGCTCATGATAGCAGTCTTTGGTTGTGTAACTGTATTTGGAAAGGGGGAGGGGGGGGGGGGGGGAGCG
>VWZE01003512.1:373321-389943 GCA_013396675.1 Eubucco bourcierii
GAAGCCTTCTGTTCTCCAGGCTGAAGAGCCCCAACTCTCTCAGCCTGTCCTCATAGGAGAGTTATATATACAAGTTAAAGGTAATACAGAAACACAACTCCCCTCCCAGAAATCAGAGTCCCCAGGAGGGGCTCCAAACCACCCTTCCACCTTCCTTCCACCCCTCTACCTTACCCCAGGATCTGCCTTATGTGCAAGGTGAGTTTGGAGGATCGACCAGGGAGGTTAGAAGCAGAGTGATTAGGTGGGTTACACAGCAGAGAGAGACTCTATCTTATCATATTTTTGTGTCCTTGTTCTTACACATCTCAGCAAGCCTATGAGTGAAGCAGACATCACCATTGTTTTCTTCTCACAGCCTATAATCTGTTTTTTTTTTCTTTATTAAAATATTTCAATTAGCTTTAAACCAGCACACACATGTAAACATATAAATATATATATATATGTGTGTGTGTGTGTGTGTGCAGAGGAAGCATTTGTAAAATACTAATCACAAACTCTGCATGGTTCCAAGTATGTTCCTCACCAGAGAGACATCCTCTTAACACACTGCCACTATTGTCTACCAACTGGGTGTACTACCACAATGCCCTTAACACTCCCATTTTCCATTCCCCCCCACCCCCTTTCTTACTTGGAAAACAAAACTTTTTTATTTGCTTACCTGAGTCTGGGGGTTTGGCCTCGGTAGTAGTCAGGAGAGTTGCAATTTCCCTGCCCATGGCAGGGGGTTTGGAACTAGATGATCCTTGTGGTCCCTTCCAACCCTAACTGATTCTATGATTCTATTTACAGAAAGCAGCATTAAAGGCATTAATCTGCAGTTTCAGCCTGACTTTTCTCTGGTCCATCCTCATCCTCACTGACTGTGCTGGTTTGAGGCTAATTGGAATATTTCAGGCTGGCTGGCTGGGTAGAGGCCAATGGGATGAGACTTAACAAGGCTAAGTGCAGAGTCTACACTTTGCCCACAACAACCCCAAGCAGTGCTACAGGCTGGGGACAGAGCGGTTGGAGAACAGCCAGGCAGAAAGGGACCTGGGGGCACTGGCAGAGAATAGCTAAACATGAGCCAGCAGTGTGCCCAGGTGGCCAGGAGAGCAAATGCCATCCTGGCCTAGATCAGCAACAGTGTGGCCAGCAGGACAAGGGAGGTTATTCTGCCCCTGTACTCAGCAGTGGTCAGGCCACACCTGTGAGTGCTGTGCCCAGTTCTGGGCCTCTCAATTCAAGAGAGATGTTGAGGTACTGGAACATGTCCAGAGCATAGCAACAAAGTTGGTGAGAGGCCTGGAGCACAGCCCTGTGTGGAGAGGCTGAGGGAGCTGGGGGTGTGCAGCCTGGAGAAGGGGAGGCTCAGGAGTGACCTCACTGCTGTCTACAACTACCTGAAGGGAGGTTGTGGTCAGGTAGGGGTCAGTCTCTTATCCCAGGCAACCAGCAACAGAACAAGGGGACAGAGTCTCAGGTTGTGCCAGGAGAGGTATAGGCTGGATATTAGGAGGAAGCTCTTGACGGAGAGAGTGATTGGCATTGGAGTGGGCTGCCCAGGGAGGTGGTGGAGTCACCATCTCTGGAGGTGTTCAAGAACAGACTGGATGAGGCGCTTAGTGCTATGGTCTAGTTGATTGGCTAGGCCTGGGTGCTAGGTTGGACTGGATGACCTTAGAGGTCTCTTCCAACCTGGTTGATTCTGTGAATCAATGAAAATTGCCCTTGCTAGAACCCCCACATATGAAATGAGCAAGGATCTCATGCAGGTCAGTTGTTAAGAGCCTTACCCCAAAAAAAAAAAAAAAAAAAAAAAAATCACATGAGATGGAAAGAGAAACCACCCCCTTTGAGAATTATAAGCTGTTTAGAAATGCTGTTTTAAACATGCAAGCTTCATGTTGTTAGATGTGTGCAATCTGCTGTAAAACATCCTGTGCAAGAAGCTATTTGCAATTTGAATTTCACAAATGGCTACTAAAACTCCTAGCTCCCAACTACTGGTGTGCTGAGATTCACAGGGCACAAGACCATTAATTGCTGTATCATGTCAAAGGTCATCATTACAACACAAGGTTGAGTTGTGCTGAAGCCAAGAAGCCTCTATCCTCCTCAATAAGTCCACAGTAATCAAACCCTGTCCATAGTTACATCTTCCTCAGATGAGGTTTCTTCAGCAGAACCACGAGGTTCAATTCTGGCAATAAAATCAGTTCCTGATTCTCAAAAGTGAATTGAGACTATTGCTGGAGACTCCCACAGAACAGCATGTTAGCTTACATATTTTCTGACAGATAGGGTGGAGCTGATGGGGATTGAAGCATGTCATACAAGGAGCAGCTGAGAGCTGGTGCTGTTCAGTCACAATGCAAGCTGTGAAGTCTGTTCTCAAAGATACTGAAAATCTGACAAGGCAGCTCTAAGCAGCCTGCTCTATTTGTCCTGCTTTCACCAGTGGAGTTGAACTAGATGACCTTCACAGGTCCTTGCCAGCCTCTGCAATTCTGTAATTTTTAATTTTGAGGGTGCAGAAATGGCTACATCCCTGTTCTCCTAAGCTGAACCTACCTCTACCAGTAAAGTGTCAAACAACAAACACACCTCAGAGCGCCGAGAGATGAAGTAATAATAAAAGCCAGATTAGCATAATGCAAAACATTTGTGAAGATTTTAATTGGGACATTTACTAAAAAACTCAGACAAGGACAACTTGGAGCATTAACTCCTTAATAATTAATACCACACTATGCAAAGACTGAAGTTTCAGGAAAGATAAGGAAACCATTAGGAAAACCACATAAAAGGCATGACCAAGACCTGGTAACACAACAAACCTGATGCAAATCAGTTGATGTGAAGCATGAGTACTCCTTGCAGTTAACCTGCATTTGGATAGACACTCTGAAAACTGCCTTTGAATTGGATTGATTTTGGCACCAGTGAAAAAGGATGGCTTTTTTTCCCCTCTCAAGCAGATCCACCAGAACATCAAATAAATACAACAGATTTTAACAGTCTAGGTTTTTTCCACAGAGGTCCCTGACCTGTGTGTTTAACTTTGCCTGACTAGCAGGTAGGCAGTCTTCTCCCCTGCTCACTTCCACACTTTGAAGAGACTACAGTTTACTCTTCTTACCAGAATAAAAGGAATTCTTAGACAGTAAGAAAAATAGAAAAGGATGTAACCCAAGCCTTCAGATCTGCTGAGAAGGTCTACTCGTGGTACAGCTTTCCTACTACCCAAAATGGATGCAAATCTCAACATTCCACACCCATCTGCAAAGTCCTGCTCCTGCACAGCTTTACTTTAAGGAGTTACCTTCTACTACCATGTTGAAAGACAGGAATTTGGTTTTGTTGACTTGCTGTTAATAAAACTTTATTTTAAGCTTAGGGTGCCCTCAATGTGCACCCAATTTTTATAGACTTGGATAATCTGGACAAGCCCTTCCTAAGAGCACTCCACTTGTGAGCTACACAATAAGGAAAAGCATCTTAATTTGCATTTTTCTGGCACAAAACACCAGTGTTTTCTCCAGAAGACAAAGCAAACTGCCTCTGCCTTCAGTTGTTAATAAAAAAGTCAGTTATTAAAAAAAAAAAGTAACAATCAAGTATGCTTTTAAGCCCCTAATTTGTAATCCTGAATTATGTAAACATCCGACACTGCTACTCGATACAGCTTAAGAATCTAAAGCATTTCTTATAAAAATTATGTAAAATGAAAAAATAAGCATCATAGAATGGTAAGGTTGGAAGGGACCTCAAGAATCAGCTAGTTCCAACCCCCTGCTGTTGCTTGGTGCTTAAATACTGAATCAATTATATTTATCATTAATTCCTTTCCCACAGTTCTAAGCACAAACATACATTTACTGTAAAACCTCTCCTTCACCTAAAGACAGGTATCTTCAAGTAAGAAAAAAAAATAAATTCTTTTATGCATAAAAGACAGATTTATTATTTCAGATGTGATTGGTATATTAAAATTCTTCTATGTGTAACTACTATTACAGAACAACTTTAAGATGTCCCTTGATATGTATTAACATGAATTTCACCACCCAGTCCAGTAAAATTTACCACACTGGTTTTACTTTGAAACATTTGCAGTGCTAACAGCCAAGAGCTGGGACTCAACAGTCAGCTGATGGTTGGAACACCCAGATCTGTTGGGTTTCTTGGTTTTATTATTCTCTGGCAGCAAGTTCTTTGAAGTCCTTCAATAGACACACCCATGTGTTATGTTGCTGGTTCTGTCTTGTCAATCTCTTCCTTCTTTGGACTCTCATCTTGTTTCTTCCCTTGTTGCATGGTGTACATCGATGGGCCTATCCTTAGGATCTTCCCACTGCCCAAGCACTCATGGCCCTTGTAGAACACAGCAAACTAGGTGATAAACACAGGGAAAAGTCTTTTCAGCAGCAGCAAATAGCACAGTAAGCAACTGTAGGTTGTGCACAACCTGCTGGGCAGTGAGTGTATTCTTTTTATATTTGATCTGACTAAATCTTGGGGGGAAAGAAAGGAATAAAACCCCACAAAAGTTCACATGAGCATAAATATAAATATGTCAGTGATAATTTCATCATGAACTTCTACAAGGCTATCTCTGAACCCTTCAGTTACTAAGGTGGAATGAACTGTGCTGGAGAGCTGCCATTCCCAAAGGAGACAACATACACAACATTTGCCTGCAGCTTCACTGGACCTTCTCCAGGCAACTGTGCAGAGACTCATTTCTCAAGCTGGGAAGGTGACAAAGGAATACTGGACAGCCCATCTAGGAAAAAAAAAATCAACTGGGGCTCCATGATGTGCTTATCAGGTTCTTGCAGAAGAAGCAGGAGCAAAGACCTCCTGGCCTTGTCTCAGTCTCTGCAGTAAAAAGCCCAATTACAGGCTCAGCAACTTCTGGCAGCCAGGAACTATGCCTGTCACCAGCTCTGGCTGGAGTCTTCTCAGCTCAGCTCACATCTCTGTTGTGTATCACTCTCTCCATTGCAAATAGTTCTCAGACCACTTCCTTCCTGGCATGTCTCACAATGATGGATCTCACACTCAAGTTTGGGAAATTGCTTTTTACAGCTATTTCCTGAAGACAACAACATACCCAAGTGACCACCAGAGATGTTCTCCTGTTACCTCTAAAACTTGTAACCCGGTTTCCCAGATTATGGGTAACAACAGACCATTTAAAATACGAAACAATCACCTTCAATATAGTTGATGACTAGTCAAAATAGAGCTAATTGCTCTCCTAGGCAAATAAATTGACTATTTTGCTCCAGCTATTAAAAAAAATAAAATAGTTTATTAGCCACATAACCCACAACACAAAAAAAAAAAAGGGAAGAAAATAGCATACCTGCCCAGGAGTGATAGCTCTTAGTGGCTTTGCTAGTGTCACCCACACACTCCCATCTTGGTTTAGAGTCAGAACACAAGGCACTAGAGAAGTAAATGGTCAAACACCTACCAGTTAATACTTATGTTCACATGAAAAAAAAAGAAAAACCATCACAAGATTAAACAGACATACACAGAACTGGTTTATAAAGACACCACAGAAAGGCAAGCTAAAATATTTCTGCAAAACTACACTGAACACACTATCAGTTTCACAGAGTAAAACTAAGAACAAAACAAGGTGTGATTACCCAGTGCCATCTGGTGCTGAAATCTGAAATGGCATTCCATCATTTTATCTCTAACAAGCTCTGCAGGAGGCTCCTCAGCTATCCAGTGCACTCTGTTTGTCCGCATTAGGTCTCTGTACAGGGCAGGGTGATCTGTAGTTGGTGCCTTCAAACACAACAGTTTTTTAATGCTATTTTTTTTGCAAGAGAGCACATATCTTGTAAAGTATGAAACACAGAAGTAACAAGCCATTTCAAAATGAAGGCAAGATGAGGCAAAAAGCACTGAGTCCTGGGCTGCATCAAGAGCAGCATGGCCAGCAGAGCAAGGGAGATGATTCTGCCCCTTTACTCTGCTCTTGTCAGACCCCACCTGCAGTACTGTGTGCAGTTCTGGAGCCCTCAGCACAGGAAGGACATGGAACTGTTGGAGTGGGTCCAGAGGAGGGCCACGAGGGTGATCAGAGGGTTGGAAGAGCTCTGCTATGAGGACAGGCTGAGAGAGTTGGGGCTCTTCAGCCTGGAGAAGAGAAGGCTTCCAGGAGATCTTATAGTAGCCTTCCAGTATCTGAAGGGGGCCTTCAGGAAGGCTGGGGAGGGACTATTTACAAGGTCTTGCAATGACAGGGCAAGGGACAATGGGTTTAAACTGGCAGAGGGGAGATTTAGACTGGATGTTAGGAGGAAGTTCTTTGCAGTGAGGGTAGTGAGGCACTGAAATAGGTTGCCCACGGAGGTTGTGGCTGCTCCCTCCCTGGAGGTGTTCAAGGTCAGGTTGGCGGAGGCCTTGAGTAACTGTACTAGTGGGAGGTGTCCTTGCCTATGGCAGGGGGTTGGAACTAGATGATTCTTGAGGTCCCTTCCAACCTTACCATTCTATGATTCTATGATTTATTTGTACTTAGCCTATTTTTTTCATTTAAGGCTTTCACTTGGAAGCTAATGCAAGCCTGAAGTACCTGCCAGCATTCTACAATGAAGTCATGTCACTTCCTGTACTCTTTCTCCTCTAATCACATTTCCACCTTCTTCAGGATGAGTTCAGGTATCCACTGCCTTCCTTATCCTGCCTCAAAAAGATGCTGCCTCCTTTCTCTGCATTTTCTCAACTCAACACCTCCCAAAAATGATATGGCAAACCCACAACCTTACTGTCAGGCATAAAAAACTTATTTCTTAGCGGACCTTCCAGTAATATTTTCCCCACAGGCACATCAACAAGCAGCAGAACACAACATTATAATCACATCACTATCAAGGAAGTGTAACAATTGCATGAACAGCAAGAACATTAAGAATGCTAGCAAGCTGCAGAACTCCCAAGTCATCTCACAGGATTAGTCATTAACACCCCAATTATTTGCAGTATTTTTTTTACATATATATATTCTGCCTCAGTTTTCAGACTACTTCTTATTCTAAAAAAAATAATTATAAAATAAAAGTAGCAATAAATAGTAAACCAAGACAACACAAACTTTACATACAGTGTCATACTAACTACAATAACAACCTCATGTTTTAGAGAAGAGAAATGAGACTTGGTTCTTTTTACTATTTGCCCTTTGTTTGGCAAAGTTCTATGCCAAAATCTAAACCAGTTCTCTACTCAAGAAAAGGCAGCTTGGCCAAGATGTTTCAAATCTGGTGACACTGCACTTGTAGGTTCTTGTTTCCCCCAAGAAGAAAGCCAAGAATCCTGTCCAGATTAAAATCACATTCTGCACAGTGGGAGTCACAAATGGCTTTCATTAGTCAGTTGCAATACCAGCGTTAATTAACTCACCACAAAGATATCTCCAGTGCTGACATCTTTGTCTACAACGAACCATGCATCCTTCAGACCTCCTAGTTTAGCCCTCTGGCCTATTGTATAGAGGAACCAACCTAAAGAAAGATGAAAATGTTATGCTGCCAGTAACTTTCAACCATTTCAGAGAAAAAAGTTAATTTCCCCAAAACTTTACCACTAAACAAAGAATAACAAACCAAGCTGTCTTAGAGAAGTCTGCCAAACACAAACTAAACTAACATCATCTTGAAAGTTTTCATCTGTACCTGAAGCATAAGATTTCAAACTGATCTGTTTCAACTGTTACATCACCTTGAAAGTTTTCATCTGTACCTGAAGCATAAGATTTCAAACTAATCTGTTTCAACTGTGGTATTCTTAACATTGCTTTATTTCAGCTTCAATTTGTGGTTTTGCTACCATTCAGTTTCCCTTGATATCAGCCTGCTGATATAAATTACTTCGGAGAGGAACTCAGTTCTGGAAGTTAGAACTGAGGAAAGCAAGGAAGAACAGAGTCCTGGGCTGCATCAAGAGCAGCATGCTCAGCAGCGCAAGGGAGGGGATTCTGTCACTTTACTCTGCTATCATCAGAACCCACCTGCAGTACTGTGTGCAGTTTTGGAGCCCCCAGCACAGAAAGGACATAGAACTGTTGGAGCAGGTCCAGAGGAGGCCATGAAGATGCTCAGAGGGCTGCAGCAGCTCTGCTATGAGGACAGGCTGAGAGAGTTGGGGCTCTTCAGCCTGGAGAAGAGAAGGCTTCCAGGAGATCTTATAGTAGCCTTCCAGTATCTGAAGGGGGCCTACAGGAAGGCTGGGGAGGGACTATTTACAAGGTCTTGCAATGACAGGACAAGGGACAATGGGTTTAAACTGGCAGAGGGGAGATTTAAACTGGATGTTAGGAGGAAGTTCTTTGCAGTGAGGGTAGTGAGGCACTGAAATAGGTTGCCCACGGAGGTTGTGGTTGCTCCCTCCCTGCAGGCCTTGAGTGAGCTGTTCTAGTGGGAGGTGTCCCTGCCTATAGCACGAGTTTGGAACTAGATGATCTTTGAGGTCCCTTCCAACCTTACCATTCTATGATTCTATAACACAGAAAGGAAGGACAAGATAAGCTACCTGTGCTTGGTGATGTCCCACTATGCATCAGTGAAGTGCATGGTATATCTTTTATGCAAAGTTTAGGTACTAAAGAGTATGGAACTGAAGTCACAGTCATTTTTGTGCAATTGAAGGCAGAATTCAGACTAAGAATTTCCATTTACTTCCTCACAACATGAAACAAATAACCAAGAACCAGTTGTAGTTCAAAACTCTAATACTGTATAAAGCAAGCTTTCCCTGATTATTAGACATACCAAACTGAGAAAAACCTGCAGACTGGTTTGGAATTGCACAAAATTAGTCCATCCAAATATAAGCAGTATTGTTCCATTTATCTAAAAGCAATTGTTAAGGTGAGTTAGCCAATTACCTTTATGTGTTCCCATCACCTTCTTATCTTCAATGGAAACAAAGTTACCTGGTTGAGGTTCTAAATACTATCAAATAGGAAGAGATTGTTTAAGTTACAAGACAGCCCCAAGAAACTTCACAGTGATTTCAGGTTCTGTCACTACATTCTCTTGAAGCTAGAATGTAACTGCAAAAAAAGCAAACCCTGCCCAAGCAGCTTACTGTCCCTGTCCTAATGGTGCTTCAGAGAAAAGTAAGTAGGAAGGGCAGTCCTTATCAGCAGTAAAACTGAGTATCACACCCCCCCATTCTCACTCACGCCAAAGGACAGCAAGATTCAGCCACTCACATCCTAAACCACCTGGCAGGCACAAGAATGCAAGTTCACACACACCTTTTGCTACAGAAAGTGACTATTTGCTGGTAGAGGGGCAATAATCTTCCCTCAGGCAGCTAGCATTAGCTTTCAAGTAGGTTTGGGACTGCAAAAGGAGATGGGACACTGTTACTTAGTGTGGGCCACAAGCTGTTGGAGATTTTTCAGTAGACAGTGTTACAAACCTGAATAGAGCATAAAAATTGTCACAGATTTAATGTGGCTCACCTCAAGAAGGAAATTTTCAAAGTTTCTTTCACCAATGAAACAGACTCCCATGCTCTGAAAAAGAAATATGGTATCAAATCCATAAAAGCAGAAAAAAATATTTGAAATAATGCCTACTAATAATCTGTCCAAGATGGATTTCTCCACCACTTCCTCCTTTGTATCCCAAACTGTGGTAGGCACACCTCATAAAACACAGAAAACCACATCTGCTCCAACAGTGATACTGTATAGAATCAGGTTACCTACGAGAGCCATAAACACAGAAAATAAGTAATAGGAAATAAAACACATGTTCAACAAGTAAGTGTCTTCATCTTGGTGACTATATTGTAAGTCTACTAAAAATAGAAGTAATTTTTAAAGTATAAAAGTAACACCAATTATACAATTAATAGGCTATCTCCAGAAAAAAGCTTTCAAAATCAAACAAGCTTTCCTCCTCCTTTCAGTTAAAGATTCTATTCTTCTAAGATAACTTACAGTGGGCTAATATAAATAGTAAAAGCACTGAGACAACACCAGTAAAACAACTGCAGCTTGCATGGCATGTTTTCAGGATTAACTCATTAAGTTCTCAGAGAAACACACCTTTTATTTTAAAAACAGTGAAAAAAAAGAGTATGATTCAATTTCTATAAAGGCATGCTGAAAAGCAACTCTGGTGATGAAGCCTTTATTTTCCAAAGCTTTTAAAGACCAAAGGCTTCTCACCTGCTGTGATAGACAATGCTTTCCTTACAGCTCACAGCATCCTTACACATTCACTTTCACCTTACCTCTTATGGGATAGACTGCTAGACAAATTATCTGCAAGCCAAAATACACAACTAATCGCAGGATCACAGAAGTACTTTTAAGCATGTGGGCAGCTATAAAACTGCTTCCCAATCTATTTTTTTTTATGGTGCTCAGAAATGGACAAGCTGATACAGATTCAAGGTCAGAAAACTCAAAAAAGTCTATTACAGAAAGAAATACAAATCAAAAGAGTTTAAGTGTTACCATGCCTCTTTTTTCTTTAGCACATGATGAAGGCCATGTTCTGCTGCTATCTTCTTTACATAACTTTTTGTTAAATCCCCTAAAGGGAAAATGGTTTTCCTCAAAGCATCTTGTGAGATCTGACTTAGGAAGAAGGTCTGGTCCTTAAACAGGTCAGCCCCTTGAAGGAGTTTCACAGCTGCAAAGTACAGAACACACAAAACATCTCAACAATCTCCTTCAATAGTTACACTTCCTTTAGTATTTCGTTTGACAGTCAATATTTTAGTGTTGTTATTTTCAAGTAGATGTTAAAGAGAGAATGAAAAACCTGGAAAATACTAACTGAAAATGTTTGGGTAGTTTTCTCACCACTAGAATGATTCTGATTTTGTACAACACAGAATCTTACAAAGTCTGTTGCCTCATCTATTACAATATTGCACGTGTCACTGAAAAGAGCATCAACAAAAACGAAAATGAGAATTCAAGTATCAACATGATGCTCCTCAAACAGACAATCAGTTTTGCCCTGAAATCATACTGATACAGATCAATGATATGAATGACCAGCAGTTATTTGCAACGTTCAAGAGAGGAAATTTCAACTTTTATTTCTTCAAAAGAGATGAGACCTCCTGACTGCCCTGATGAAATGAAATTAGCACATTTTTTCTGTCAAATGTTCTGTCCACTCTAAGAGTCAATAGCTTTGCTATTGTATAAACTCTACTTACGTGCTTCTTGACTCACACATCAACTACAGGCCATTACTTAGAATCATAAAAGAGTAAGGTTGGAAGGGACCTCAAGGATCATCTAGTTCCAACCCACTGCCATAGGCAGGGACACCTCCCACTAGTACAGCTCACTCAAGGCCTCCTCCAACCTGGCCTTGAACACCTCCAGGGAGGGAGCAGCCACAGCCTCCCTGGGCTACCTGTGCCAGTTTCTCACCACCCTCACTGGAAAGAACTTCCTCCTAACATGCAGTCTAAATCTCCCCTCTGCCAGTTTAAACACATTGCCCCTTGTCCTCTCATTACAAGACCTTGTAAACAGTCCCTCACCAGCCTTCCTCAGTCACAATTAAGACAACATCCCAGTAACTGTTGTCTATCTATACTATATATTGAATAACCAAAAAAATACAGAAGAAACAGTGAAAAAACTAAAATTGTATATAAGCTATAGGAATACTTGATAAAGATTTCTTTAAACACTTCTGTATATGTAAGATAGTCCTATCTCCTTAACTCACATTACAGCTCCTCCAGAATGTTCATTACTACTGAAACTACTTTTCAAACACTCTGCACCTGGATTAGAATTCTTGAAATAGCAAATCCTTGATTGGTTAGGGTCATTTTCAGTACTGTAAATCCTCTGGTTTCCACAATCAATGTTCTACAAAGGCTGGGGTTTAAGTGTGTGAAGGCACAAGCTTCCCTGGGTCTGTGACATGTAACAGTCAATTTTCTCTTTCATATCTGCATGAAACACCACATGAAGAAACCACTTACTGTTCCTAACTTCAAAACGGTTTCTGAAGAGCCTTTGTGGTCTTTTAGTATGTTTCTGCTGAAACACTTCCTCATCCTCTAGCGAGGTCCTAGCATAATGCCCAGTAGCAATTGCATCTGCTCCTATCAAGAAAAATGAAAGGATTAAAAAAAACCAAACAAATCACAAAGCTATATACCTGAAATTCACAGTTTAAAACAGGATTATGAACAGCCAGTAAGAAAAGCATAAAGCAAGGAAGGAAGGAAACCCATAAAGATAAAATAATTGCACTCCTAGTATTTAAAATCATAGAATGGTAAGGTTGGAAGGGACCTCAAGGATCATCTAGTTCCAACCCCCTGCCATAGGCAGGGACACCTCCCACTAGTACAGCTCACTCAAGGCCTCATCCAGCCTGGCATTGAACACCTCTAGGGAAGGAGCAGCCACAACCTCCCTGGGCTACCTGTGCCAGTGTCTCACCTCTCTCACTGGAAAGAACTTCCTCCTAACATCCAGTTTCAATCTCCCCTCTGCCAGTTTAAACCCATTGCCCCTTGTCCTGTCGTTGCAAGATCTTGTAAACAGTCCCTCCCCAGCCTTCCTGTAGGCCCTCTTCAGATACTGGAAGGCTATTACAAGGTCTCCTGGAAACCTTCTCCAGACTGCAGAGCCCCAACTCTTGTAGCCTGTCCTCACAGGAGAGCTGCTCCAGCCCTCTGACCATCTTTGTGGCCTCCTCTGGACCCAATCCAACATTTCAATGTCCTTCCTTGCTGGGTGCTCCAGAACTCCACACAGTACTCCAGATGGGGTCTGACGAGAGCAAAGGGGCAGAACCACCCTGATGAGAACTATTCATCGACATGCCAACACTTCTGCTTTTGTACTTTAAGGACTACCTAAGAATGTAAAACTCAATAGTCAGGTCAATGTATAACCCTCAATTAAATCTGTTCCTACCTATGACCAACTTGACCTAGCTGAAGACATCCCTGGCCATAGCAGGGGGAGTGGAATACACGACCTTCAAAGGTCCTTTTCAACCTGAACCATTCTATCTGCAAAAGCAAACTTCAAACCAAATACTTTGCAAATATCAAAACTGTCACAGAGCTATGTGAATTAAGCATGCATGCAAACTCATTTTTTTTCCAAATCTTTTCAAGAGTTTCCTTTAAGCATTTCCATAGCACACACACTATACTGACACACTTGAAAATGCCTTACCAAGGTTATCCATAGCGTAATGAAGAAAGTAGTGGAATTTGATGTGCTTGTTACACAGAATGTCAGGATTAGGAGTCCTTCCCAGTTCATACTCCTTTAAGAGGTCACTGTAAAACAAAGATTCAAATGCATGCTCACTGTGCCCATCCTGCTTGTCTCTCACAAAGTATTTCTGCTCAGATCGAGCAGCTCTGTTTAATCTTTAAAAGTGATAGTCCAATGGAGTACACACCAGGAGTGAATTGTCTCATCTGAACAGACAATACCTTAATCTGCACTAATGCTACCATAAGCAGTCATGTGGGTTCATTTTAGAGATTTCTTTTTTTTTTCCTCTTCAGAAATTCAAGAAGTTTCTCAAAACCATGTTGTTGTTTTACACTGTCAGGCAATTAAAGTGCTTACCTTTAATTACTTGAAAACACTGTCATAACAACTAATGAAAGTAAGCCAGCAAAACAGGGATGCAGTGAGCTATCAAAAGGCCTGATCACTGAATTTCCTTGTCCTCAGCAGTCACTGAAGTCAAAAGGAACTGAGGGCCTAAAGTGAATTCAAAAGAACACCAGCAACCCTAGTATTTAGTCTTACTTTTCACTATCTGAAACAGAATCAACTGCTTCTTCCTTACTAGGTTATACCTTCCATACGTAAACAGAAAATAAAGCAACATGTCTTTTACACTGTCTAAATCCTTATTAACAGTTCTGAAGCCAACAATTCAGACTAATAATTAAATACAGTAATTAAAAATCACCTGGGTCTACCTCTGTCTTCCTGGCTCAGCACTCTACTCTTCCAATTAACACTCCTTTGTGAACACTGCCAGAGTATGCTGGCAGCTTTATAAAAGATTCAGCATTAAGTCAGGCTCACATCAGTTCAGCACTTCAAGTAAAGCACAGAACCAGAGAAAAAACAATGCAAAATGCCTACTGAATCTCTCCCTGACACAAAGATCTGAAACAGGCTTTGCACAAACCATGGGAAAAGCAAGACCTGGAATAGGCCTCTTGACAAAAGATGAGTTTTGAGGAATAACCCCTTAAATAGAGATCCAGAGGAGGAGTAAATCCAAGGTTAAGTGATGACAGTAAAGAAGAAAGGATTCTGAAATGCATCAAGACACTTGCAGTACTTAGAGTAAAAATGGAGTCTTTGTACTACTAAATAATAAGCAAAAGAAAACTTGACCTTGTTTGATTCACCGTCACTCACAACACCCAAGAGTTTTGACAACATTTATTCATTGTCCCAAATCAGGAAAGAAAAATAGTGTTTTTCCAGAACACAGCTGTTTTCACAGTATCACCAAGGTTGGAAGAGACCTCAAAGGTCATCAAGTCCAACCCATTACCACAGACCTCAAGACCAGACCATGGCACCAAGTGCCATGTCCAAACCCGCTTTGAACACCTCCAGGGATGCTGACTCCACCACCTCCCTGGGCAGCCCATTCCAGCAGTCAACGACTCTCTCCATCAAGAACTTTCTCCTCACCTCCAGCCTAAACTTCCCCTGGCATAGCTTGAGACTGTGTCCTCTTGTTCTGGTGCTGGTTGCCTGAGAGAAGAAGGTAACCTCCCCCTGGCTACAACCACCCTTCAGGTATTTATAGATAATAATAAATTATTTTTCTCTGTACTAATAATAGCACCTTTGCCCATTATCTCTTCATCCTCACTTTTCACAATAACACAGTATTATACACAATAGATTATTTTTCTCTGTACTGATAATAGCACCTTTGCCCATTATCTATCCATCCTCACTTTTCACAATAACACAGTACACCATGCCAATATATTATTTTAAATGTGTTTCTACCTGAATACTTCATTCCAGTATTCTTTCACGTAGGAAACCTGGCGAAAAGGAATGTCAAGTTTCTGACACACTCGGTAAGCATCTTCACAATCTCTGTCAACGGAACAAGCTCCTTGTTCATCCAGAGGGTCCCAGTTCTTCATAAAAACGCCTGTCACCTGATAACCTATGAAATTAAGGTAAGAATATAAAGTGAAACTCCTACAGCTTCCACTCAAAACCCTGTGTTTTTTAAGGTCTCGGTCACTGCTTCCTTCAAAAGATGCAACCTGTCCTGTAGTAAGAAAAAAATCTACTAATCTTTGCAGTACAGCAAGCGTATGTCTATAGCTATGATAAACCCAAGCTCTTCTAGCAACTAACACACCGACATTTCAAAACTCTGAGTATTCCACATCCTCCCCTTTACCGCACACTTCTGCCGCCCCCCGAGCCGCCTTCTCGAAGGGATCCTGCCCGAGGCGGGGCTGTTTCACCCTCTCGGAGGGGCGGATGAGGGCGGGGAGTTACCGACCCGACAGAGCCGGGCAGAAGGACCAGGAGGAGGCTGAGAAGGGGACGCGTGGTCTCCACACCGCCGGCGGAGGGTAGCCCCCGCTTCGCCCACCCACGCACCTCGGCGGCGCAGCAGCAGGGCTGCCACGGCACTGTCCACCCCGCCAGAAACGGCGCAGGCTACGCGACGCCCCGCCACCTGCATAGCCTCTGCCCCCAGCGGCCACGGCACCGCCGCTTCCGGCCGCCCGCCCCTCCGTTCCGGCGGCCGCGGCTCCGGGCGTGCGGAGCCCAAAGGCGCTCGGGGAAAAGCGCCTCGCCTCAGCCGTTCCGGCGCCCAGCAGCACCGCGGCGGGCGGTGACCCTTCATGCAACACCAGAAGCAGCACGGCCCTTACCACCAGCTCGCCTGTAAAAGCACGTACCAGAGAGCACCCATGTTTGTTTTCCTCCCTTCTCAATCCGTACCATGCTGCCGGCTTGCATCTGTCCCGTCATGGAAACAGGCTTCTGGCCTACGGCCTCAGCAGCTCTTCAGAGGCGACAACAGGTTGGTAACGGTGGAAATTCAGGAGATTGTTCTGTCCCTCCCCTCTTCAGGACAACCAAAACTCCCAAAACCACAGAGTCTAGCCAAGAGCCCTCACACCTGTCCACAAGCAGGATTCAAACTGACTTGGACAAAAGATGATCCAGAAGAAAACACGAGCCTGCATATGATTGCTTCATATTCATTATTACTTATTGCACCTGTCTCCAGCTGCTGCTAGAGAAGAGTGTAGCCCACCCTAGCTCTGTGCCCCATGCAGACATACTGCACTAACCATGCATCAGGCAGGTGGATGTTTGAGCAACTGAATAGTGCCTTCAAGGCTGGAATTTACTTGTGTAGCTCATTTAGTAGAATCATAGAATGGTAAGTTTAGAAGGGACCTCAAGAATCACCTAGTTCCAACCCCCTACCATAGGCAGGGACACCTCCCACTAGTACAGCTCACTCAAGGCCTTATCCAACCTGGCCTTGAACACCTCCAGGGAGGGAGCAGACACAACCTCCCTGGGCAACCTGTGCCAGTGCCTCACCACCCTCACT
>VWZE01003512.1:390446-426590 GCA_013396675.1 Eubucco bourcierii
GATTCCTCTGTCCATGTCACTGACAAAGATGTTAAACAGCACTGGTGCCAGCATTGACCCCTGAGGGACACCACTTGTCACTGGTCTTCAGGTGGACATTGTGCCCTTGATCACCACTCTGTGTGTGACCATCCAGCCCCTTCCTTATCCAGCAGTGCTCCACCCATCAAGTCCACATTTTCCCAGTTTTTAGCTCAACATCAAGCAGTCAGCTCAACACCAATGAATAGTTAAGGTGGTGGAGCAGGTATCTGCTTTAAGACCATGTCTGAGTGTTTGACCTGGCAGCTGACAACCCATTTCCTCCTCAACTGTCATGGCTATGTTCAAACCCAGGATGCAATGGCATACTTTTTCAAAACACTAAAAATCAGTCTAGCCCAAGCCTGTAAGAAAGGTTGCTCTACAACAGGATAAAACAATTTATTTTAAATTAAATCTTTGTTGTACACAAGGGAATAGATTAAAGGACAATTGGAAAAAAATAAAGACAGGCTTGTGCATCACAGGAACACAGATTAAGTACCTCCATGAACAGAAATCAGACTCAGTTTGACTATATCAAGACTGTTAAAATTCTATTATGTTAACACAGTTTCAGATAATCTGTAGCCATGTTAATAAACCCAACCTGCATGACTGAAAATAACACCTAAACACATTTAAAAAGCCTCCACAGATGCCAATAATTCTTCATTTGCCTCCAGTTCAGAACTTGAGTAGAGGGGAATCTAAGTTTTCTTTGTTGACATCAGGACTCAGAGTGATAAGAGGTGAACTCAAATCAATTAGCTGAAAAGAAAAAGAAAAATTTAGCTGTTACACATAACTATCAGCAACAATATTAACATAGTCATCTTAAGTACTAACAGGAAACCTAGACAAAAGGTAAAGTCAAGCTTGTAGGTTTCATTTTCTAAACATCTAGTTCATTCTTTGACAAATGCAAGCTTCAAAGCAATTACCCATACTCACCCTGAAAGACTAAAAGGCTTTTTCCTAAGTTTCACTACTATGCATATTCAAGCAACACTACCATCCAGGCAGGGCAAAACACTTCTGAACATGCCCCCAGAATTCAGACTTCTGTGCTCCTCTGCTGAGGTATTTTGAAGGACCTAACATTAAGCTGATCCCAGCTACATCTAATGTCAAAGGCTGCATCTAACATCTAGAAGACATCTATTCTTCAAGCTACTAGTTTACAAAACACACTTCTGCAGAAATGCTTGTCTAAGAGTAAATTCAACATACATCTTTCAATTAAGGTAGGGGTTAGGGGATGGGTTAAACAGGAGACAGCCTTGCTTTTTTTTTTTTTGCTGAAAATGGGCTGCTGCAGACAACTGAAAATTTGCAAAATAGGAAGAGTCAGCATACCTACTCTGCAGAAAACATTCACTTCCTGCTTCAGAACAATTTCGAATCTACTTGAAACATTAAGTTCTTTCTCCATGCTCCTTTTCCTATTTGCAGATTGCTCTGAGCTCTAGTTTAGAGCACACTGATTTTAAATATGTTCTCTTTACTTAAGAGCACCTTAGTATGGTAGCACCATATGGAACATAAGCTACCATTCAATCCTACAGCATTGTGGAAGCCACTCTGCAAACCAGTGCATGCAACCAGTTGACATTTTTTTCCTCCTAGCATATTTGCACCAGGAGACTTGAGTATAACTTACCTTTACCTGCTCTGAGAATACAGGCTTTAGAGGAGCAGTTTTACTCAGTTCAGGAGTATTGGAAAGATCAATAAGAGGTCTACTTTCACATACTGAAGTGTGTGGGAGAGATTTGTCTTCTCCAATATCTACCAGCAAAACCTTAGAATTAAAACAAAATTAAAAAAAACAAAGATTCAGCCTCAGGTTTTCCACTCTGTTCTCCATGCTTCTGTCATACACATTCAAGCAATCAATTTATCTCATACAGCTGCAACAGCAACAGGACAGGTTTAATGTACAGGTGAGGTGTTTGTCATGCAGGATTGTTTGCACATAATGTAAAAGTCTCAGCTCTCATTTTGCCAATGGAAAAACACAGTGAGACAAAGCAAAAAGAAATCCTTGTGCTATAGAATAATTTTTCCACTTAACAATAGCTAAGTTAGATTTAAAACAGAAGAGCTTTCAATGTTTAAATTACTTGACTATGATTACTGTGCAATGTTATTTAGCCATGCCATATAAACAGTTCTGTAGAATTCCAAACTTTATTTAAACTGGACAAAACCATAACTACAGGTATAGAATTGCTTGCTTAGCACATAGATACTTCATGTCCTCAAGCCAAAGAGAAAAATACTCATACAATAACATCATTTATAGGTTATCCTACTTGAGTATTTGTAAATCAATAGCCACTTTGACAGCTATTTAGAACTATCAGTCCAGTCCTTAATGCCTTTAGTGCACCAGTTTTCAACATGAAGCCAGTAGGTTCTTGGGAAAGGGTACAAGTGTTCCCTGGACTAAAGTATGCAGTATGGGTTTTGGGGTTTAATCCTCACTTACTGTATGCAGGTCTGCACTGCTGTTAGGGGACTGAATTCAGCTACAGCAGTTCCTAGGAAACCATGATCAAATGGGTAGAGGAATGAAGATCTGTGGCTGTCATACACCTTGACTTCAGTAAGGCTTTTGATACTTTCTCCCATTAACATCCTCATAGAAAAGCTGAGAAAATGTGGCATAGTGTTGGTCTGTAAGGTGGATTGAAAACTGGCTAGCCAGAGTTCAGAAGGCAGTCATCAGTGGCAGTCTCTCAACTTCAAGGCCTGTGGCATTCTGTTCCCCAGGGATCAGTACAGGGCCCAGTTTTGTTCAATCTTTAACAACCTGGATGAGGGGATTGAGTGTACCCACAGCAAGTCTGCTGATGATACAAAACTTGGAGGAGTAGCTGATGCTTTGTTGGGCTGTGCTGCCATCTAACAAGATCTGGGCAGGCTGGAGAGCTGGATGAAGGCAAACTTCATGGAAGTACAATAAGGACAAGTGCAGGGCTCTGCATCTGGGGAGGAATAACAGCAGGCACCAGTACAGGTTAAGGATTGCCCAACTGGAGAGAACTCCACAGAGAAAGACCTCCAAGTCCTAGTGGACAGCAAGTTCTCCATGGAACAGCAATGTGGCCTTACAGCCAAGAGGGCAAATTGCCTGGGATGCATCAAAAAAAGTGTGTCCAGCAGATCTAGGGAGGTTCTTCTCCCCATCTACTCTGCTGGGACCACACCTGGAATACTGTGTCCATTTTGGGTTCCCCAATTCAAGAAATTGGGGATCTGCTGGAGAGAGTCCAATGGAAAACTGTGAAGATGGCTAGGGGACTTTAAACAGCCCCAGGTCTCTCAGTCTCTCTTCACTGGGGAGATGCTCGTCTGGAGAAGACTAATGCCTATAACTGAGGGGGGGAGAGGTGTCAAGTGGATAGGGCAAATCTCTTTTCAGTGGTGTGCAGTAATATGACAAGGAACAATAGATGTGAACTTGAATGTAGAAGATTTCACCTCAACATGACTAACATCATCTTTACAGCGAGTGACAGAGCTCTGAAACAGGCTGCCCACAAAGGCTGTGGAATCACAGTATCACCAAGGTTGGAAGAGACCTCAAAGATCATCAAGTCCAACCCATTACCACAGACCTCAAGACTAGACCATGGCACCAAGTGCCACATCCAAACCCACCTTGAACACCTCCAGGGACGGTGAATCCACCACCTCCCTGGGCAGCCCATTCCAGTAGCCAATGACTCTCTCAGGCAAGAACTTTCTCCTCACCTCCAGCCTAAACTTCCCCTGGCACAGCTTGAGACTGTGTCCTCTTGTTCTGGTGCTGCTTGCCTGAGAGAAGGTAACCTCCCCCTGGCTACAACCACCCTTCAGGTAGTTGTAGACAGCAAGAAGGTCTCCCCTGAGCCTCCTCTTCTCCAGGCTAACCAATCCCAGCTCCCTCAGCCTCTCTCCATAGGGCTGTGCTCGAGGCCTCTCACCAGCCTCATTGCCCTTCTCTGGACACGCTCAAGCACCTCAATGTCCTTAAATTGAGAGGCCCAGAACTGGACACAGGACTCAAGGTGTGGCCTAACCCTCTTCTCTGGAGACTTTCAAAACCCAAATGGATACATTCCTGGGCAGACTACCCTAGGTAATCTTGCACTTGGCATGGGGTTTGTACTTGATCTCTGGAGGTCCCTTCTAACCACTAACATTCTGTGGTTCTGTGATTTCTTGTTATTTACTTTCAAAAGGACTCTACAGGTGCAATAGGAACTGCCCTGTGACAATGCTTTTCTAATGAAACCCACAAGGATCTCACAGTACTTACCCAGAAACAAAAAATTAACACAAAAGTCTGCAAGCATTTGACAGTTTCAGCTTCAGGACAGGAACAAACATAGTAGAACAATGAAGAGATATTCAGTGAACAAAATAGGCAGTAGAGGGCGCACAGGTTTAGAACTAATCCATGTTAACCTAGTGTGTATTGCAGTGGTTTTCCTACTTAGCACTCAAAAGAACCTATTTTCAAGTAGTTTACTTGAGCTACTTAGTAGTTATGTAGGAAAAATTATTTTATTTTACCTCAGTTTGCTTGTCTTCAGTCAGCTGATTCTGTACTTCATTTTCTTTTAATTTGTTTTCTACCACTTCTGTAGCATTTTTTTCTGGTGAGAAGTTAAGTGCCAGAGGTAGCACAGGTGGAGGAGATATACCATCTTCTGAAGAAGACACCTGTGTCTTACTCTGTTTTGTCTGCTTAGAACTAGGGAAAAGAGCATCAGCAATACTTTTATTCAGCATGTGCTTCTAAAGACAGACAAACCAACATCTTATTTTCTCCTTTTCTATTCCAAGTTATAACCACCAAAAGCCTTCACCTATTTTCACCCAAAAGTATACTAGTTACTTGTGAAATACAAGATATTTCATGCTGCAATAAATTTATAGCACATCCAATAAAAAAAAAAACTAACGACTTCAGAATGAAGAACTTAATCTTAAACTGATATATACATGTAGCCCAAACTTCCCACATGGGATTTTGTGGTCTTTGGTTTGGTGGTTTTTTTTTTCCAAACTTTTAAGAAGCTACTAGCAAACAGGTACTGATATTGCATAGCACTGAGCAACCCACTTCAGTCCCTGCTGAAACAAAGTACATCAGTGTAAAGGGTTAACCCATCTGGGTGGGAGGAGTGGTCTGAACTTGACCCCAGGTCCTCCTGACTCCTCCCAGGGGATGGTTGCCTGACCCCAGGTGTAGTGGCTATCCCACTCCTACTTCCTGGCTAGACCCCCTATATAAACAGAGGAGCTTCCTCTCCCCCATCTTGATGTGCCTGCCTGACAGTACCACCCTTGTTCTTGCTGATCGTGTCTTACCATGTGGCCATTTCTACCACATGGTGGACACCTCTGAATCTACCTCTATCCATTGTCAGTCTGGTTATATATATATATTTGTATCTTTTTTTCCCCCTCTTTCCCTATAACTCTTTGTAACTCCCCCACCATAACTACCTTTTATTTAGTGTTAAAAGTTTTTTTGCTTTTAACTTCCAGATCAAAGCAAGACTCTTCCTTGGGTGTTTTACCCTTTCTCTCTCTACATCTAATTCCTTTCTATCCAAAGTGGGGGGAGAGGGGAAGACACATTATTGTATTGGTTTCTGTTAGCTGTATTTTGAGGCCCCTGGGAAGCTTAAACTTGAACCAATACAATCAGTTGGAGGACCACAAGTTGTAATCTGATTAATATAATCGAGTGATTGTAGAGCAAGCAATTATTTCCTTAAGCACAAGGACTGATTTAGACATTTAGCCTATGTAACATGACAGAGGAAGAATTTTCTAGCTGGGAATAATTCCTGCTTTAATACTGTTCATCTCCACCATGAAGCAAGCCTGCAGATATGTTTGGCACTTGAGAATACAAAGGGTTTATAATATAAAAAAAGGCAACAGGATTTTCACAGAAAATTAACAATGTAAGATTCATGCATTCTACAAAAAATTAGAGTGAAGCATAGATAGGACAGCTCAGAAACAAAAGTTCAGTCAAGTAAATCCTGCATTTTTTGACCAAGTCTTTAACAAAACGTAATTTTAAAGAAGCATTGGCAACAGTGTGAAACAAAATCAGCAACTTCACTTCCTCAGAAGGCAACTGTAAAATAATGCCAAATCTATTTTCAAGCCAGAGCATCAGACAAATCTTAAGTTGCCCACTAGCTGAAGAAATGCAAGTAACTTCCTATTAGAAATCAGAATTCCTTAATGTCAGATATTGACTCATCTCAGTAGGGCTTGTAGATTTTTACTAGCCACACTATCAGTCTGTTAGGCCTGTGCAGCATCTATGCTCAAATGCTTTATTCTAGTATTTAGCCTGAAAGTCATCACTAAAATTCATTTAGAAGCAGTCTGTCTGCAACAGTCATTTCATATATAGTGAGGGTGATGAAACACTGGAACAGATTGCCCAGGGAGGTTGTGGCTGCTCCCTCCCTGGAGCTTTTCAAGGCCAGGTTGGATGAGGCCTTGAGCAACCTGTTTTAGTGGGAGGTGTCCTTGCCTATGGCAGAGGGTTGAAATTAGATGATCTTTGAGATCACTTCTAAACTAAACCATTCTATGTTTGTCTTACCCAGCTGCCAGAGTCTTTTTGGTGGAGAAGCTGGAAATTGGGTGAATGGATCCCACATGTGGAGAAAATGCCATTCTTGGGGCACTTTTAGGAGTCACTGCTGGAAAACCTGAGATACGACGAACAGGCGTAGGTAGGCCAGACCGCTTCAGACTGGCAGGAGTCATGGAGACAGACCTCTTAGGAAAGCCAGAGTTCTGAAAGATCCCATCTTCTGCAGCTTTCACTGGAGTGCTGACTGCCACTGCACTGAAAATGGAATATGCCTTAGTCAAAAGTTTCTAGAAGGTTTTATTCAGACCATCCCACCAAACAACAGAAATCGGCTTTCCTTTAGGCTGTGAGGGCAGAGTAATCATCATAAAGCTGGTAACCACAGCCCTAAGGGCTTTACTTCATGGAATTTGTTTATTAATGTATCTTTCACTGCAGAGAAAACCCTCTTCTGAAGATTGGAAGGGGATTAAATTTTTGGTTTGGTTTTGTTTTTATATCAGCTCCAACAGGCATTAACACAGGTAAACTAGAGGGTGTCAGGTGATTAGACAAGGATGTCTGAATATTTTAAGATTGTTGCAACATCAAATTATGCTGCATTTTAAGAAGTATGCCTCAGTACATTCCATTTTCAGTTAAGCCCTACCTTCCAAGTGTGCCACAAAATGCTGATCCATGAGATGGGGTTCCTTTTGGTGTGTCTAAAGACAAAAAAGTTTTGTTAGTAGGTATCTGCAATCTTTTTAATTTTTTAAATAACAGATATCTTTCAGTTAAAATACTAATTCCTTCCAAGAGGTGGACAAGTTTAATGACAAATGACAAGTACTTAAGACACTGGCACAGGTTGCCCAGGGAGGTTGTGGATGCTCCTTCCCTGGAGGTGTTCGAGGCCAGGTTGGACGAGGCCTTGTGCTAGTGGGAGGTGTCCCTGCCTATGGCAGGGGGTTGGAACTAGATGATCCTTGAGGTGCCTTCCAACCTTACCATTCTATGATTCTAAGTATTCAAGGTAGCATTTGCTTTTAATAGCCAAGATATAAGACAGGTCATGCAAAGTAGGTGCTTACCTCCAATCTTCACTGAAACTTTAGTCTGACATGTAGGAACGGACAAAATTCTAGCCCTCGGCTTTGGACAGAGGCTTCCTTTCATACCACTTCCATCTTTATTCTGCTGACATAGCTTCTGAAGATCAGGAACAGAACTCAGCCTCTGAATTCCACTGCCTACAGCCTCAGATGTTGCAGAAGCTAAAGAGTTAGCCAGGCTTGCAGCATTAGGTATTTTGTGAGTACTAGCTGATCTTGGTTGACTCTTGGATTTCTCTGTATTGACAGCCTGCAGAGACACTTTAGACAGCCTGTTTGTACTTGATGAAAGCTTAGAGCCACTCACACTACCTTTTGAAGACATGCTTGATTTCCCTGAAATAGAAAGGTAAGTTATACTTAATTATTGCTTATTGCTAAGTCTCACCTCTATGCAGAGTAATGACACTCACATGGGAAAGAAAACCAGCATTTCAACTTATGTTCAAACAACTCAAGTTTAAGGAGAACACATACAACTTACTCCCTGAACACTTCAGCAATGTTGTCTGTTTCACTCTTCTCCAATTCCTGAATTACTGCATTCAAACCACAGAATATTCTTGAAGGAATGCCAGAATAGCTTGCAGATTCAAGTTATATTTTCAGCATTTTCTCCCAGCATAGTTGGCTTTGTTCCCTTAAGCAGGCATTCAAGAACATAATGTTTCAAATTATGCTGAAAACCACAGGGTGAACTACACCACAAGTTCTTTTCTCAGTGTTCTGCATAGTTCTTACTTTTAGTCTGTAAGTTACTTTCATTAATAGGACAAAACTTGACTAGATGCTTCCATCTCAAAATAATTCTTATTAAGCTTTAACTTTTACTCACATATTGCTGACCATGCAGGAAAAAAGAGAAAGGCACAAAAATTGCAGTTCTCTCAATAGATCTGGAAGAGCTGTCATATTTACATGTCAGTATTTTCTGGAGACTGTTTTCCTGATCCTTGGAGTCTCAACAAAGGGATCAAATTGGCATTCTCTTTATATAAAAGTCTTTGTTGTATTCAGTGATCTTCCCAAAGTTGTTTGGTTTTGGTTCCCACCCCCACCCCCTTGGTGTTTTGTTTAAGTTGGATGTTTTTTAATCTGAGTAAATATCATTCTTCTGTTAGGCTACAGAAACTTAGGACTTGAAACTAGGCCTTCCACCTTCCCTTCCTATTTTAGTTGTTTTGATAGGTTTTTTGGTAGGTTTTGGTAGATTTTTTAATTCAACTTAGACAAGCTTACAGCATTCAGAAGATCATGTACAAAAAGAACATGTTTCCTGAGGCATTGCTTTTCTATCTGTGTCAGACTCTCACACGTAGGCATCAGATAACACAAACCTAGTTTTCACAAGTTATACAAGTCTAAGATTGATCCTTAGTCCACAGGGATTTATTGGGCTAGCCTACAAAATTTTATTCTCCATTCAAAACATTTCTTACTGCTTGTATGTACTGGACCCCATTAAAAAGTATCCAAACCCACAGCCCAACATATACTTAGCTATTTCAAAACTGATTTGTGGCACAAATCTGTGATTAGAGTGATTACCATTTTTTCTTATGGGAGAAATGAGTAAACTTGAATTCAGACTTGAGTTCATGCTGGAAACTGACAACAAAGACGATGTAGTCATCTTTCTTGTGAGACCACTGGGAACACCAGGAGGTTTCAGCTGTGTTGTTTTCTTTAAGCTAGGCTAAATTAGAGAACATAGTTTATTCAAAAGACAAAAAAAAAAATACTTAGCACATTACTTTGCCATGTTTTTTTCTTGGTATTATAGCTTCTTATCTCTGAATTTTAGAGTAGTTCCTTCCTCAGATTGCAGTTTAGAAAAATAAATTTTCTTAGAAGCAGTTTTTGGTATCTGGGTTATTATACAGAAATGGAATCTCAGATCTAGGAGGACTGTTATTTTGATTCCTTCCATAAACTTAAGAACAGACTGAAAAGGAATCAGTATATGCTGGGCACCAACCACCTAGAAAGCAGCTTTGCAGAAAAGGCACTTGAGAGTGCTGGTGGACAAGCTACACATAAGACACTAAACGTGCCCTTGCAACCAAGAGCGTCAACAGTAACCTGGACTGCATTAGGAGTGTTGCCCAACCCATCTGCTCAAACCTGGGAAGGCCACACCTGAACATGTGTTCAGTTCCAGGTTCCTCAGTATGAGAACAAGTTGGATCTACTGGAAAGAAGCCAGCAAAAAGCTAGAGAAGTTTAAGGGATTGGAGCATTGCCTATCTTAGAGTAGGGTTGTTCAGCCCTAAGACAACTTAAAAGTGGATTTCATCTCTATGTAAATATCTCAAAGGGCAGTGTCTAGTGGTACTCAGTGGGAGGACCAGAGGCAGTGGACACAGACTGAAACACAAGAGGCTCCCTCTGAACATTAGGCAATACTACTTTTACTACAAGGGTGACTGAGCACCGACAGAGTTTGTCTGGCTAAGTGATTAGTTTCCATCATTAAAGGTACTGGAAAACCATGTGGCCACAGGCCTGCACAACTCACATTGGGTGGCCCTACTTGAGAGGAGGTTGGACCAGACAACCTCAAGAGGTCCCTTCCAATATCCATCATTCTACAATCCAGTAAAGTAGCATGCAATATGGATATGTGTCTAAAGCTTCAAAACAAGTAACAGCTGCAGGTATTCTACAATCATAAGTTATGGCAGCTGTTTCATGTGGTATAGTTACCTATACACATCAAAAACTTTATGTTTCTTACAGAAAATTGCTTATCACTTACTTGCAAGCTAGTACTTTAGAAAAAGATCATGCTTATTATTCCAACACATTTATAGTTCTTCTTATGTTCATTGTATTATAGACTCAACACACATTCAAGAACTGCCATCACAAGAGAGACTAATTTTCCTTAAAACCATTACACAACTTTTTAATTTGAAGTAATCTGTATTTTTTAACCCCCTTTTTGTCAAAACATCACAAAAAAAAATATTAAGAATGTTTACCATTACCTTACTTGATGCATTATGGGCTTTTTTGTCTTGCAATAAGAAACTGCCACTGAACGAAGACTCAAAGACATCTGAAGCAGCACTGGATTTATCAGAATTTAGATTTTCAGATGATCCCATGCTGTTCAAGACTCTTTTTGTAGAAATACTACTATGTTCTCCTGGTTTGACCTGCAGATTTTGCAATGCAACATTTTAGATGCTATTAGTGCTTCTAGAAGCCACTATAAAGCTTTTTACACAAATTGAGTTTAAGAAACAGAGAAAGAAAAATTAAAAAGCCTTTAAATCCAGTCAAGTGCCTTGTCTTAAAACTAATATAGGTTGATGTTAGTCTAGTGAGTGTCTTTGTAAAGTAGTAGAACACACCTGACCCCAGGTACTGCGCATCAAGTTAAAAACAGTTCTGCAACAACTCATCAACACATTTCATATAATTTCATTCACCTACATACTGTAACAGCTGTTCCTTGCACCTATGAGATCTTCATTTAATTCAAATACTACTTTACTGTAGCTTTCTAAAACGTGAGATATTGCAACAGTAGATTGCATCATCCAAGCTGTTTAGACAGCAGGGTTCAATCTGACAACCAACTAAAGCATCAAATGGTGCACTTTCTTATAGCACCTGCAATCAAGAAACATCACCACAAAGGAATCAAAGGGTACCCTATTTTCTACAGGTGATGGTTTCCAAGGAACCAATATCACATTACCAGTAAAATCTGCAGCATATAACGGATCTTAAGCCATAAGGTCTAAAGTAATGAAATCCAGAAGATAGTTTATCTAGAGACCAGGATTTGTGCCTGCAAGGTCACCAACACAACTGTTGCCTTGCAATCCTGAAATACATTTTCAGTTGGTCACAAAACCACATCCTAAATGTAATACCATTAATCAGCCCTTTTCATGATTGAGAGGTTGTGGACAGTACTAGAGCTGAAAGGTTTTCCTGTCCTTTCAAAGAAACTGGGACTTTTCTCCCCTCAAATCCATGGGCAAGGGTTAACAGTAAAAGCCATTTTTGCATAGTGAGTCACTGACAACAGTAATTTTACTGGCAGCTTAAAAAGAAGCCAGGAATTTTGACATTCACAAAACCATAATAGAGTGGAAATGAAAATTCCTTGCAGATGCCCAACATTGTCATAGCACTAGTTGGCTACTATACCATAGTGTCTGCCCTGAGCTTTTCTTATATAAGAAGTTTCTTGCCTGCAGACCTTATGAGGTAGAAAAACATCACAGGACTAAAAATTTTCCTCTTAAAAGTAAAAGCTTGTAGACAGTTTAAACATTCCTAAAAAAGCCATGTTTGAAGAAAACACTGTGGCCCAGAAGCTGTCTTTACCTTGTCAGTAATCAACGAATTGCTTTTTCTAGTAGATAAAGGTTTTGCCATCGGCAGTTTGCCAGTTGCCTTTATATTTCTTTCCTTCGTTTTGTCTTCCTGTGTCAGAGGTGAACTAGCAGTTTTTGTAGAAGAGACACACATTTGAACAGGGCTTCTATTTGGAGGAGTATGAAGAGCATGTGTTTTGTCATCTGACAAAAGTTTATCTGAGTCCTTCTGAAAACAAGCTGGCAGCTGACATGCTAGGCTATCCTGCACACAGTATGTCTCCCTTTTACCAGCCCTGGGACTTGGATCTAGATTTTGTTTGCCAAGTATTTTCAATTTTGACTTTGAGTCCTCCATGAATTTTTCTTCTGATTGGCACATTTTAGTCTGTTCATACTTGCTCTCAGTCTCTATTCGTAGTGCTAGCAAATGAGCTTCTTTGAAAATTTCCACAAATTTCTCTCCTTTAAGTGGGCTCCACATGAGTTCATCAGAAGCAGGTGTGCTCTTTTCAACACTTTCATTTGCTTCAATATTGGCAGCAATACATTTTTCTTTATGTCCCAAAGGTCCTACAAAGACTTCATCTTCATTTCCACTAAGAAGAAAAAAAAAAACAAGTCAGCCCTGCACTTTGTGTATGTCCATTTTAAGGGTACATTTACCTGCAAACCACTCACTCACCTTGCTGGAGAGAGAGAAAGGTCAAAATCAAACTCTTCATCAGTCAGAAGAAGAACATCTAAAATTGTAACAAGCATTTTGTCATAACAGGGACTTGCAATAAAAATTATTGCATTATGCTTTGACAATCTGGTGAAGCTTGAGGCCTTGAGTAACCTGTACTAGTGGGAGGTGTCCCTGCCTATGGCAGGGGGTTGGAACTAGATGATCCTTGAGGTCTCTTCCAACCTTACCATTCTATGATTCTAAGCTGATGTTAATTAAAAATTGCTTTGCCATCTGACAAGTTCAAATAATTATAGTTAAACCATGGTTTATGTCAAATTGAAAATACAGCTGTGAATAGGGTTGCAATTGTGATGTGCGAATATCATGAGAGATAGTTGGAGGAAAGGGTATTAGCCTCTAATCAGGAGGTCTCCAAGCATCTAATCAAGAAAATTAAGAATGCATAATCTACAGCTATATGACAACACAGTGGTCCTATCAGTCAGAGTTTTTTCTGATTTAGATCACCACAAGACAGTACTAGGAACCAGTGAGAAAGTTTAATTTTCTTGTTAGCTAATATAGACAGTAAATAAGAATTGAATCCAGAGCACACAGATAAGGACAAGGAAAGAGCTTAGATTAAATACCCAGAAGGGGTTGATGACACCATGTTGCTACTGCACATGCTCTAGCACCAGTGCTCCACAAGCTCTAAAGGAGACTCAAAATCCCAAGAATGACAAGTGCAGCCCATGCAGGGAACCAAGTACACAAAGCAGGATATTAAGTAGACGTGGAGAAAGTCTAGTGATCTCAGTATCTCAACTTTCAATAAGGGATACACCAGGTAGAGAACACCTTAACATACTTTCCACTTACCATTTTTTATGCAAATACCCTTTTTTTCTTCAATCACATGACTTGAGCAATGTGTTACCATTTCTTTCCCTTCTTCCATTGTATCTGGAAAACACAAAATTAGCACTGCAATAGGTTAAAAATAAAAAAGAACAAAGACAAAGCATAACGAGAAGGTTAAAGAATCTTGGGATACTGCCAAATTATCACGGAGGTAAACATCCTTTTGAACACCGTTTATGTTTAGAGACAGAAACACGAACATGGTTTATGGGCTGTTACATCTCACCAACCTCTCTTAAAATGTGCTATTATTATTATGCAAGGGTTGCGGCCTCTGTAGAAAGTCTTCAAGTACATCAGCGGTGCTCAGGATTTTTAAAATTCCCTAACGCAAAGTTGTGTTCACCAATGTAACTCCTTACGTGACTACAGCTGCTACTAACGGCACAGTTAAACAGTTGCAGCAAAACTGCCACCCCGTAGGCTAAAAAAAGTTCTTGCAGCACTAAGTTGAGACTGGCGTAGCCAAGCCTCAGAAGATCTCTCCTCCACAGAGGACACGACGCCGTGCTGAAGACAACGCCTTTCACTCGTGGACAGAAAACCATCAAGTACCTTCTTCCTGCGAGCAAAGGTAGACTCGTCCCTACTTCAGCACAAGCTGCCTCGGCTTTGCCGAGAGGTTAGCCAGGGGATCCTCAGGAACAGTGGCCAGACCCAAAGGATTAACGCCGATGGCAGACCTAATAGGAAGTGTCCCTGTCCGTGCAACTCAGCAGAGCCCACCGAAACCGAGATCCCCACATGCTCGAGGGAAGAGAAGCTGCCTGGCCTGCGCGGAGCCCCTTACAAGACACACTGCGAGGAGCTGCCCGGGCTGCCCTCCCCACCCCTCCACCCTGGGTGAGCCCGCGTTGGCCTCCCCCACCCCGAACAGCCCCGCTATAGCCGTGCCCCGTGGCAAGGCCTACGGGCACCACACCGCAACGCCGAGGAAGCAGCCGGACTCCCAGGGACCGATCCCGCCCCAGCTGCCCTCCACTCACCGCCACCGGATCGCTAAGTACGGAACAGCGAAGCGAAGGGAAGCAGCCCAGACGTTTGAAATCGCGCCGCGTTCACGTGACAGTTCCCTCGCGCTCTGATTGGTAGATTTGAACAATACGGCACGCCTCCTGCCCCGGGGCACTCTGGGGCTTGTAGTTGGTGGTGGCCTCCTCTTCAATGGCTGGCTGGGCGCGCCGCGCCGCTGGGCCTCACTCGCTTACCCTGGCCAGTCTTTAACAGATTAAGTATATGCAATTACTGACGGACCGGTAGGAGTAGGGATGGGCCCCTGGTGCATCACAGCACACAAGGCCATCAGAAGGCTTCTGGATGGCTGCTGGCAGCCATTCATGGGACCAGGGCCCTCCTGCTCTATGCAGGCTCACAGACCAGGTGGCCCCTTTGGAGCTTTCTGTTCATCAGCTGTAGGGTTCAGCCTTGCTGTTTGAATTACAGAATCATCATTGCATCACAGAATGCTGTGGGTTGGAAGGAACCTTTAAAAGTCATCTATTCCAATGTCCCCCTGCAGTGAAAAGGAAATCTTCAGATCAGGTTGCTCACAGCCCCATCCAAACTGCCCTTGAACATTTCTGGGCATGGGCATCAAGCACCATTCCGGGAAACCTGTTCCAGTGTTTGACCACCTTTACTGGAAAAAGGTTGCTGTTTTTTCCCACTACCTGTTGCTGATGGGCTGGGTTTGATGATACAAAACTGGAAGGAATGGTTGATACACCAGAAGACTGTGCTGCCACTCTGTGAGACCTGGGCAAAGTGGAACATAATTACATTCAACAATGAGAAGTGTAGCATCCTGCACCTGGGGATAAATAACCCCATACACCAGTACAGGTTACAGCTGCATGTCTCAAGCTGTGCCAGGGGAAGTTTAGGCTGGAGGTGAGGAGAAAGTTCTTCACTGAGAGAGTCATTGGCTACTGGAATGGGCTGCCCAGGGAGGTGGTGGAGTCACCGTCCCTGGAGGTGTTCAAGGCACGTTTGGATGTGGCACTTGGTGCCATGGTCTAGTCTTGAGGTCTGTGGTGATGGGTTGGACTTGATGATCTTTGAGGTCTCTTCCAACCCTGGTGATACTGTGATACTGTGAGAAGGACCTAGGAGCCCCAATGGACAACAGGTTAACCACGAAGCGGCGGCAGTGTGCTCTTGTGGCCAAGAAGCCAAGTGGTATCCTGAGGTGCATTAATGTGTGACCAGCAGGTCGAGGGAAATTTTCTTCCCCCCCTCTATTCTGCCTTAGTGAGGCCACATCTGGAGTACTATGTCCAGTTCTAGGCTTCCCAGGTTGAGATGGACAAGAAAACTGCTGGAGAGAGTCTAATGAGGGCTACAAAGATGATTAGGAAACTGGAGCATCTCTCTTGAGAGGAAAGCTGAGAGATCTGGGGCTGTTTAGCCTGGAGAAGAGACGGCTGAGAGGTGATCTTTTGAGGTCCCTTCCAGCCCCTGACATTCTGTGATTCTGGGATCTTATTAATGCTTGTCAATATCTAAAGAGCAGGTGTAAAGAGGATGGGGCAAGTCTCTTTTCAGTGATACCCACTGATAGGATGAGGGACAATGGGCACAAACTAGAAAACAGGAAATTTCACTTAAACATAAGGAAAAATGCCTTTACTTTGAGGGTGCTGGAGCACTGAAACAGGCTGCCCAGAGAAGTTGTGGAGTCTGCTTCTCTGGAGACTTTCAAAACTCACCTAAATGTGCTCCCATACAACCTGATCTAGCCAAGCCTGCTTTACCAGGGGGGTTGGACTAGATGATGCCCAGAGGTCCCTTCCAACTCCTAACATTCTGAGACTTTAAGTTTCTGTGTTTGCCTGGCAAACCTCAGCAGCTGTGGTGGTGGCAGCAATGGAAGGGAAAGCTGCTTGGAGTATATGGTCATTACTGAAGCACCCAGTTTCAGGGCCCTGCAAGGCCTCAGGGTGACTCCTGGCACAGCTGTCATGCAGGTTGTGCTGGAGGGCAAGGCAGGTTCCTTTTGTTTCCTCCACACTCTTGCTGGATTTGGTTATCCCAGTAATTTAAGTGCACCGAAAGGGCTATGTATCTGTTCCTAGTCTGACATGAAGAATAGCCTTCCAGTATCTGAAGTATCTGAAGGGGGCCTACAGGAAGGCTGGGGAGGGACTATTGACAAGGGCTTGTAATGACAGGACAAGGGGCAATGGGCTTAAACTGGCAGAGGGGAGATTTAGACTGGATGTTAGGAGGAAGTTCTTTCCAGTGGGGGTGGTGAGGCACTGGCACAGGTTGCCCAGGGAGGTTGTGGCTGCTCCCTCCCTGGAGGTGTTCAAGTCTGTGATTCTGTGATTCTATGATTCTATATGAAAACATGGACTCATAGAAACATAGAACCACAGAGCTTTAGAGCCATATGAAAATAGCGAGTTTCCTGGATGTCAGTCCCAGCTACTGCCAACTAACACTGGCTGACTGATACAATAGTCTTAGAAGGAGACCCATATCAGTAAGAAACACAAGGAAAACACCAGTTATCCACATTTCTTCTGATGTTTAATGCTGTGCTGTGCTTAAAGTTTTCTCCTAATTCATGCCTGGCCTCAGAAATTGGTGTCAAGTGATGTATTCTCTTTCAAGTATTCCAGGATGACTTGACTAAATAATTGGACTGGAATTTAGCAGCTGACTAGGCATGGCATGCAAATTTTCATATAGGCAGAATATTTTTAAACCCTTTTTTTTACTTGACCACTTCTATTTGGTATCTTTCATGGATCCTTGCATGCAACATATATGCAGCCTGAGTTTATAGGATATATACAATGTATTGGCTAATGCATATTAGCTGGGACAAACAGGCTATTAGGCTAAGTATTAATAGGTTCACTCCCCACATTTCCTCCCTCCCCAGCACTTAATGAGTGCCTTCTGGCTTGCAGGGGTCAGTTAGGTGGGGAGGTGTCAGGCTTGTAAACCAGGTCAGTCCTCATTCTTAAAGAATTTCTCTCTTCCAGCTTTTATCTCAGAATTTTATACTTATTCCTGTCAGTGTTTTTCTAAGGGGGTCCTTGAATGGCTATTACTGATAAAACAATCTAAATTCTACATTTTCACCATTCTTCTCTGGCATTGTTTTAGCCTGTAGTGAGTTGAGCAAACGTCCATGGCCATGTTAACAAAACTTGGCCACGTGCATTATAAAGGATAATTTTCCACAAGAAAATCATGACAGAAGAATAAAAGTTGGGAGAACTCAGAAGTGTGTTTTATGACCAAAAAGCAACAGTCTTGCACTTCTGAGATGAGGTTTATGTGTACCTTCTTTTGTTTAGTTCAGTCAAAAAATGTAAGCATCACAACGAAATAGAAACCATAGATGAAACTCATGAGGCAAATAGGCTGTGCTTGCTACAGATTTAAAGACTGAAGTACAAAAAATGTATAAAGAAAACTAAAAACACAGGAAAAGTGCAGAGTACAGCTTTTATTGTTGTATCTACTACTCTCTAACTATCTTATTTAAGAAAACAGAATCCTAGGTCTGGAAAAGCTAGAAATGACTCAAGTCAGTGATTTGTTGCTCGTGTCCACATTTCTTCCTCCAAGTCATTGTAATATTTTAATTTTTCTATATTTAATATATTATTAATAATGAAGTATATGATGTCCTGAATAGCTCCACTGCTTCCAGTGACACGGTTTGACTCCCACAGCCATCAGAAGTGAACAGGAAGTGCACTTCTATTGAAAGGCACACTGATTAACTTCTCTTGTAACAAGTTTGCTTAAAGGAAAATGAGACTCAGCTTCCATTAAACAGTCAAAGTGTCAATTAAAATTAAAATAGCTCTTTTTTATAAATGTTGTTTATGGAAAAGAGGTTTAAGAAGTGGTAAAAGTAGGAGTACACAAGCTCAGCCTTCATTTTCTGGAGTGAAAGTAGTATCTCAAGACATACATGAAAATTGCTAGTGTTTTACTAAAACTAAGGGAACAAATCTTATTTTTATATATATATAAATATAAATGCTATCTGAAGAAAGACAAAAGCCTTTAGAAGTGCACTAGAATTACATGTTCAGATTTGTTTTAATTACATGTGACAATAAGCTTAAAGTAACAGCTAACTGATAAAGTTATTTAAATGTCATTGAGAATTTAAAGGTGATGCAAGAAGATACATTTTCTTTTCAGAAAAAAAAGGGCTTCTGCTTGTTTTTATAAGCAACATATTTAAGTGTGTTAATTCAGAAGCCCTACAAATGGTTACTGGGACTATTTGATTGATTGTATTAAACCCACCATTAACCCATCTAATCAGGCAACACCCAGCTTTTAGAACTGCATTGGCAGAGCCTCTTGTTAGTGGTCAGGAAGAGGGTGTATGTGACTTTGTTACAAACCCTAAATGTCCAAATGTTTCCTTTTGTGCTGATTTACTGCTTATTGACTGCGTAATGAATACCTGAAAGGAGGTTGTAGCCAGGTGGGGGTTGGTCTCTTCTTCCAGGCAACCAGCAAAAGAACAAGGGGACACAGTCTCAAGTTATGCCAGGGGAGCTACAGGTTGAATATTAGGAGGAGGTTCTTCACAGAGAGAGAGTGATTGGCATTGGAATGGGCTGCCCAGGGAGGTGGTGGAGTCACCATCTCTGGAGGTGTTCAAGAACAGACTGGATGGGGCACTTAGTGCCATGGTCTAGTTGATTGGCTAGGGCTATGTGCTAGGTTGGACTGGATGAGCTTGGAGGTCTCTTCCAGCCTGGCTGATTGTATGATTCTATGATTGTTGCCAAAGCCAACAGATTACTAAAGAAGACACTTTTTCATTAAAATGTCAGAATAATAGAATGTGTCTAAATGATGATGGCTTGAAATTTCACTCCAGGCAAGTTGAACTAAATTAGATGTAGAAAGGAACTAAGTTTTATCCGAAAATAGCCTGTGATCTAATAGAATGTAGTTCTAAGTTACAGCTCATCCTGCATTTTTCATCACCAGCACCCTCCATCTGTGCATTACTTATGTTGCAATGAATTTGGCAACACTTCAGCAGCAAGCTACTGTTTATAAGAAGAAGGGATCCCAGCAGCTAAAAGAAGCCAGTCATTTGGATTACTCATTACTTGTCTTGTAACCTGCTCCAGGCAATTATTTGAAGGATGATGTTAAAATCAGCTTAGAAAACTAGTAATTTGAGAACTTTGACTGACATATATCAAGTGTTCCCAGATAAACGTTGGTCACACTGGTGGGCTTGGAAGGAAATTATTTCTGTGGTTAATGAGCGAAGATTTTCCTCTTTTGTGCCAGAAGACAAGAGGATAAAAAAGATTCTTTTCCTCTCTGCAAGAAGAAATCTGACACATTGGGAGTTCAATCACCAGCAGAACGTCATGAATGCTTCCCGGAGGTAAGATGCACATACTGCATTCTCCTAAGGTAAGACTAAGAAGGGAAACTACTGCCAGAATATCCCTCTCAAGGTCTTCACATGATGCTGCCAGATGATCATGAACCATGGTACTTGATTTTCAGTTACAGAAGACAGGAGGTACCTCATATCTTGACGGAAATGTTCAATGTATGTTTCTAACACTAAACTACTTTCTGTAAAATCTTAGCTGCAGAATTTCTGGTTTAATGATGAATTCCCTTTTGTAGTGTGCATTTCCTAGGCTTTAACAAATCAGTTTAACAGCTTCCAAGTGAGCATAAACATATATTTTCTGTTTAAAAGCTCTTTACTCACAAGCTGTATCTGCCATAATATTTTTGTATTTCCTGCTAGTCTATGATAAAAGCATCAGGAACATCTAATACTTCTCAGACCCCCTCCTAAACTACATGGAAATTGTAAGATGATTGATCTCCTTTTCACATTGCAATTCAGGTGTGTGTGTGTGTGTGGGTGTTCCTCTTAAAAAAACAACCAACAATCAGGCAGCCTCACTAGGGCTTAGCAAGCAATTTCAGTGGTGATAACAATAAGTGGAGGTCATTTACCACAGGCTAACACCTCTACTTTGAAACTGCTTGGGAAAGATGGCAATGCAGTGTAAAACTTACTCAAGAATCCTGCAGATGTGCATGTGTCATTACTCCCATTTGATATCTTTGGCTAATGAATACCTCAACAGAGACTTCTGAGGGAAATCCCTTCTGAAAAGGAGAGATTGAAATGCATCATCAGAATGGGATGGGGAAGCTCAAATCTGCTGTTTGTATTCTCTTGATTAAAGCTTTGGAAATTGGTAAATTTTTTTTTCCCCCCCTAAATCCTAGTACTTTCATAATATTGGAAAATGAAAGGGTATTTTTTTTTTTTCTCTTACAACTGATTTGTATCACCAGTGCAGAGTGAGAGCACTGTACATCCTCTAACAAGCCTGTCTCTCTCTGCCTGTCAGTGGGAGAGCAATACCAAATGGCTGGTAGATGTTTCGCATTTCCAATTATGGAAATTACTTTATTACCTTCATACAGTTTAAAAAGCTCTTTCCCAAATCCAGTAAGTACACACTCTGGACTTCATTATAAACACTGTTGAACTGTTAATAAAAAAAATAAAAATTAATCTTAATCTTGCTTTTTGTTATGGCAGGATACATTCTCTCCGTGCTCACAGACAGAAAAACAATGGGATCAAAAGTGAGAACTGGCACAGCACTTCTGGGCTTAAGCACCAGAATGGAGATGATCTTTCTACAGTCCATATTCTTTACACAGTGATTGTTATGATCCTTCTAATGGCAATCTGGGGAGCCTGGTCAAGAAAGGATTACTCCTCATAGCAACAATATGCTTCAAGTAATACTTATGTCAATTATCCATTCCCAGGAGGTACAGAAAAATGGTTCCAGCATCTTAGAGCTTACTTCAAACGATTTAAATTGTTGCAACTTGTGGAACTGGATCTGTGAAGCAATTTAATAGGGAGTGTACTTGAACGTGACTTTGTGAGTTGTAACATACACCTTTTTTCATTGTGCTTATTTGCATTATCCAGTGCATGTATGTGAAATTTAGTTTTAGCTCAGTATGCTAGCATGGAAAGTTCAACTTGTGTTTTTATTGGTCAGTGTTTTGTATATCCATGCCAGCTTTTCATTGTTCAAAGTAAGTTGAGCAGTCTCTACTTCTGCCAAGACTACCTGTCCCAATTTGTGGTAAAACACACACTATAAGCAAGCAAATGTTGCCATGTCACAATAACATAGGGGGAAAAAAATAATCAATAAAACCAGCTATGCTGCAAGCAAAAGAAGACCTCAGAACAAATCAAATTCTCATATGTGTTGCTAAAAGACTTTATATAGGACTTGCATCTCTGCATTTTTCACTTATGGTAATGCTTTTGTAAACTTGGGATTAAAACTGTGAAATAAATTGTATTTATAAGCATCTTTTGTTGCAGAGCTGACTGGCTCAGTCTTCATTCTTCTACCAATGTATTTAGTTTATCCTCAGTCACTGCTTGCTTTTCCACAATTTACTCATGAGGGTTGTTCCATACTCCTACTTTTTCAAGGAAGTGATTTCGCTGAGAAAATCTGCAAGCTTTCTGGAAATACAGCCAGAGTCTCTGTTAAACTACTCATTAACTGTGTGGTTGCCTATTCCCAGTGAGCTCAGATTAATGCTGCCAGCTGAAAGATCAAATTTCAGCATTGCCTGAACTACCAACAGTATCATAACAAATGAAGAACTGCTTTAAATACTTATGAACATATAGATACATGTTTGTAATTCTGTAGTACCTGTAGACAACACAGTTTTTCTAAGTATTGTGTACCCCACTCTGGTATCCATCCATAATCAAAAGGGATACATTAATCCCTTGTAACAAATTCATGTTTCTGATAACCCTTACGTGGCATCTCTCAAGGATGGTTTAGAAAGCATCCACCTGCATCCACACTCGGTAGTCTCTCCTTTGTAGATGTATAATTGAAATACACAAGGAGAGGAATTTAGACATTCTGAGTGGTTGGAATGGCATGGTAGGCAATGGCCTCAGTGCAGTGGAAGCTTACATCATCAAGGCTTTTGCAGGAGAGAGGTAGTTTTGACAACAGGTCAAAGAGTGCACTGCATAATCATTTATTTTGAAAATGAAGGGAGGTGGCCCTAGGTTGAGCAGAAATAGAAAGAGGCCTGAAGATGCTGGTTTTTATCATGTACTCAATGCTAAAAAGGCTACACAGGGAAAAAAAAAAACCAACACAACTCAACAATCACTCCACTGAGAACACACAAACACACAAGCTAGAACTGACCACACATCGTACTCCTGGAGGCAGCTGCTAAATTTGTAAATCCCAAAGGTGTAATCCTGCCTCTGAAGCACTGGAGAACCAGATACATTCAGCTTCCTCTTACCTTCTGATGGAGGAGACAAGATACAGAAGTTCAGAGAAGACAGAAGCAGAACCTTTTAAAAACTCTATTTTTTTTCCCATAAACTTCTGCTTTGATGAAAACCAGCAGTGATTGATTTAACAGTGACATTACAGGTCCAAATGTATTGACTTTTAACATGTTCAGAAAGACAAGTCCAAAAAAAAAAATAATTAAAAAAATCTGCATTTATTAGCAGATTTTGAAAATAATATTTCACTTTGATAATGCAACTAGGACTAGGTGAATGCTCTGGTCTTACAGGGCAATGGCATAGACTTCACTGCCAACAAAGCCAAATCATCTGCCTGACTGGCTGGAGGCTTCAGCTACCAAAATAATTTGCAGTAAATCCACTCATGAAAACAGCTCATTCAGGTCTCAGAGAAAGTAAATAACAAACCATTTACTGTTTCTACACCACTGAAATGGTCTGACAAGAATCAGAAAGTGGCAACTTCAGTTTGGGACTTGTGTTACCAATTCCTAAGCAGTGATTTTTAAATTAGTATTTATCCTATATTAAACAGACCAGACTGATGGTTCAACGTTCAAAACCAGCTGCTGGTTTAAGCAGACCTGTCTGCTGTTATTTTCAACTACCAAAAACAATGTCAGCAGTTCAGCTAGCAAATCTGATGTGTTCCATGTACCAACTGGACTGTCAGAGAAGGAAAACAAGTCTTTTTATTTTCCATGGTCATTCTCACATTCTTATGTTACACACGTTTTGTTTCAACAGACTGAAGCCCATCCAAGCTCCATTTTCTACTACTGCCTCACATTTCCCTTTAGAGAGGATGATATATTCTGTAAAACTATTTTTTTTAAAATCAAGAAATTGACACAGCCATTTTCCCTGCATCATTTATTTTGATAAACCTTGTCATTCCCTTGGTACTTAGTAAGTATTTTGCCATTGAGTTGGTTGGTGAGAAAAGGACATGTTTTATACTGCTGTGCTTTAACTGAGGGAAGAATTAACCAAAAAAAAAAAAAAATCAAAATGCAAACCAGAATAAATTTCATATTAAATGCTGAAACACAGACAATACCAGGTCTGGATGTTGGTTTCTGGTCTGTTTATTGTAATGAGTAACTCATGCTTGCATCTTTCCCAAAATATAATTAGGACAGTAACTGTTCTTTAACAGGATGCCTACGTGTGATTAAACGATACCTGTGCAGGGCTTTTCAACCTAATGATTATTGGAAATCAATGTTTTAATATTGGTTCCTCAAAATGAGTTCAGTGATCCTTTCAGAATGCTAAGCAAGTTATAGCAACAATTTAAATACATCTATGGTGGAAATTTCTCTGTGAAATTCTGCACCTGGACCAGACAGCATCAGCAGGCATAATTCAGTACTGTAAAGTAAAAGCACTTCTCAGTGTTCTGTAATGGCAACGCTAAGATACCGCAGCCACACAGCAGTACTTCAGTAGCACACTGCATCTAATGACCTCCAATTGTTCAGTGCCAACACTACCCCAGCATCATCCATCTGACCTTATTCACCATTCTACGCATCTCTGAAGCCCTGCTCCACACTGCAGCCACCGCTGGCTGCCATGGTGCCACTCCCCTCCCTTCTCATCCCTGAACAGTGAGCAGAAAGTGAGGCACTGTTGATAATTTATGAAAACTTTCCTTTTTCTAGTCCATCAGCAGTACTTCACACCAGAGACACCTTTTCTGGCAGCAGTACTGTTAAAAGGGTATCATTCATCATGGGTTGCAAACAAAACAAATCAGATGAGGGCTAATAAAAAAAGATTTAGTGTTTACATTCTATCTAGGACTAGCAAAACATCTGATGAAAGCGAAAACTAAGTACAGATTTCCAAGCCTTCTGTTTATGATCAGCTTATGGTACTGGCAGAAGTGCTCTCTTGTTTTTCTCTGTTTAAGAAAATGGACAAAAATGCCAATGGCAAATTCTGCTTTGAATGGCAGGACTGCTGTCTGTGCTTTGAACACAGCTTAAACTACTCCTGTATCCAGGCTTGCTCATTGATGGTTAAAGCTCAGATGTCACTATTCAGTACTACAATGCTTTTTCTGAAATGTGGGATAAATTGCAATTAAGTGTTCTTGCATCTTAAAGAGTCCTTCATCCTTAAAAAAAACCAACACCTTTATTTTCATATTTTCATAAAACATCTTTTGTTGACATTCTGCAAACAATACTATCCAGTAAGGTGCCAATTTTTTCTTCCTGCGGAGTAACTTTGTACATCTGCAGAGAAAAAGAACAAGAACAACGTGAAAGCTATGCAAGAAATCAAAATCTGATCATACATCTTCTAAAAAAGAAGAAATATTTTCCCCTCACTTTTCTCTTTTTACACTGGAAATTCCTATTTTGTCACGAACGCAAGGCAAAACTAGGACCAAGGAACCAAGCAAATTCTGTAATTCATAAGGGAAAGCTAAGAAACTGAATGAGAACAGCAATTTTAGCTCCACATATTATATGTCACAATTTCTCCTGTTCATGTCTCCCATCATTACTTTGGTGGATATGATCAAGATGATTTAAGTTACTTCAATTTTATCAAGTGAAACACACATGCTTGAAGATACCTATCTAGCATATGGTGATCTGTTAAGGACACACACGCCCTAACACAGCTCCTTAGCAGCTACATCAACACATTTTCATTTTATCCGCCCATGCTGGATCTATTTCTGTGCTTAGGATTATGAAACTGTTCAGGACTGGAAATTTATTTTTAATTAAATGGACATTTGCATGAGAAAACAGGAAACAAAAGTGACTGAATGGTAGACAGTAATCTGGCATTTATTTTTATGTTTATGTTCCAACTTCCTGACAATGTTAAGGATTTGAGGACTTGAAATTTACGATGTCAGGGTGTGACAATCAGAACTCTAAAACTCTTTACTCTGCAGGTAGTGGAACACTGAAACAGATTGCTCAGGATGGTAGCTGAGGCCCTGTCCCTGGAGATACTCAAGGTGAGGCTTGAAAAGGCAACCTGATCTAGTAGAATGCCCTTGCTTATCACAGAGGGGGTTGGACTAGATGACCTTTGGAGGTTCTTTCCAACCTATGTCATCCTATGAGTCCATGAAAATGTAGGAAATAAATAATCAAGGTTCACTTAAAAGAAGTTTCCAGTTCTCAAGAAATATTGACTCTAAGTTAATTATATCTATTGACATTTAAACACGACAGCTAAATCTTTTCTTTTGCTCTGTGCTGGTCATCTGTTTTTGGCTACATACCTTTTTAACTTTGGCAGTATCTGTCAGCTGGGGGAGTTCATCTAGAGAAACCTGTTGACCTTCTACCTGAGATGTTATATTTTCCAGATTTACAGGTTTTTCTCTGTCCACAACAAGAACAATCAGCACAGCTGTGTCACTGTCTGAAATGCCAAACTTTTTAAACGCATCTGAAATCTAAGAAAAGATCAAAAACATCAAAATATTGTTAGCCACTTTCTCACTACATATAAGCAACCTTTTCAGTTATTGGGTCAAATAAGCCAAGAATGTAAACCAATGCACATTTTTACACTAACAGAATTCTGTCAAGCTGCAAAGGTAACAGCATGTTTGTGTTATTAAAAGCAAAGGTAACTTCTAACAGCAGCCACATAAACAGTTAAGTGATTATGTGTATTTTAGTTTGGCTGCTTGGATCTTAGCAATTTTCTCTGGCAAAGACAGACACTTATTCAGTAAATCTTACGTTGTTGTTTGGTGAAAGGCTGAAAATAATTTCTGCATTCAAAGTCCTGGTCTTCATTTTACCTATCTTGTGTAGATGAACTGCTTTGTTGGCTGCCACAAGAATCTGAAAAGGATCTACAATCTGTAAAACACAACAAACGTTACACATGAATTTAACATACTGGTTTGACCTCTGAAAAAAAATCCTGATCACTTGACAGCCTAAGTCTGCAAACATGAAAGTGAGCAAAACAGTATTCTGCTACCTATTTAGAAATTCCTGCTCTTCCAAAGTCAACGTGATTATTTCTTGCATGGGGTAACACTTGACATAACATTGCTTACAGTCTCTTGATCAGGTTACTCGAGTATTTTGAAAAAATAATCACATTAATAAATCTTCTGTCAGTAAATTGCAAGATTTTCTCCTGTTCCCTAACTCCTGCTTTGCTAATTTTAACCAAAAAAACCACACCAAACCCAAAACAACCCAAAAAAACCACCCAACAAAATCCCCAACCAACTGCCCTAGATTCAGAAACTAGTTATGAATTTAAATAAGAACAAAGACTCTATACAATAGATATTTCACAGCATTAAGCAACTAGTACTACATTTTACAGATAGAAACAGCTTTAAATAGTTCCACCAAGGAGGATGACAAGTGAATCAAGGCAGCAATTGTTTTAGCCAAGGTCAAGGCTAAAATCCTGTCAAGAATCAATCAAAGACCTGTCAAGGCCAATCCTGTCAAGGTGATTTCCTTAACACTGATGAAGTTTTGCACTTCGCAGTGCTCATGAAATCAAAGAAGGGGCAGAGAAAACGAAGCGCGTGTATAGCGCTGTGGCAGTGCTTAGCAGGACGGGCTCGTCATTCAGAAAGTTCTCCCAGGCAGTTACCTTCAAAACTGTAGCGCAGTACAAACAGGGCGGCAAAACTATTTACTCACCATTGCAGGGTTTATTAATGCTCCTTCAATGGATCCTTCCATGGCTTTTTTTCTCAGAGCAGGAGCATTTTTCACGTGGTTGAAGAGGAGGAGAGTCACGCTGCACTCAGGAAACAGCTCCAGCTGGTATGTAAAATCCATCCCGCAGCAACAGGCAGGCAGGCAGGCCGGCCCGAGAAGCGTTCAGCTGCACCAGCCCTGCAGCTTTTGCCACAGAGCAACGATACACAAAGACGCACCCACTCTTGTTTCGCGTAAAGCACAATTTTAATTACACGCAACCGTTCAGATGCCGCTTTCAACGTTTCCTAGAGGAGAAACCCCATGCGTGTCTGATGCACGGCCGGTAGCAGGCCGCAACACCCACCTGCCCCCCTCCCCGGCCCAGCGCTTTCCTCACGTACCCCGGCAGTGGCCGCGCCGATAGGAGTCGCTGCCAGCCTTCCTTAGCCCAGCTCGCCCCCGCCGTACCCCTAGACCCTCACCGCCTGTCCGCAAAGCGCCTTCGCGGCGGCCCCGCGCCGCCACGCCCCTCCTCCCCGCGCGCAGCCCTTCCGGAAGCCAGGCCCCTTCCCGGGCTGCGCCGCGGCGGTGGCGGCATGGACGGCGTTGAGGCCTATGGCTTCTCTGCCGCCATGAGCGGCACGTTCCTGCTGTCGTGCCTGCTCTTCGCGGCCATCAACCGCCGCCTGCGCGACCCCTATATGGATGAAGTGTTCCACGTCCCCCAGGCGCAGGCCTACTGCCATGGGCGCTTTCTCCAGGTGCTGCGTGGGGGTCGGCCCGACTCGTGTTTTCCTCACAGGATAGAGAATTTTTTATAAACGCACTGCGGGAGCTTTGAAGAGGGCATCATTTGTGGTCGATCTTGTCCAAAACGCTGGGTGTCTGCTGTCTGTCACCGGTGGTGCAGTAGTGTGCGAGGCAGGATGCACAGCGTTCACAGATTTCAGTCTAATAACGCCAAAAATTCGCTAAACACCCAAGCTAAAAAAATAAAGGACGTGGGTGGGGATGGTATGTTTCGACCCTTCGCGCAGTTCTGGACCCTTTTTTCTCGTGTGGTAGCAGTTCTGTAACCCTGTTTCTCTCTCCACTTTGCAGTGGGACCCCATGATTACCACTCTTCCGGGCTTGTACCTGGTCTCGGTGGGAGTAGTGAAGCCCGCAGCATGGCTCTTTGGATGGACGGGGAGCGTGGTGTGCTCCACAGGAATGCTCAGGTTTATTAACCTCCTTTTCAGTGCTGGCAACTTCTATTTACTGTATTTACTTCAGGTCAAGCTCCATCAGAAGAATAAGGTACAGTCAATGTCAACTTAACGTATGTGCTGGTACAACCTACTTTGATGGCTTAGTGCATGTTTGCTTCACTACATGTGTGGGCTGTCCACAGTTTTGTAGAACTGCAGGTGCTACTACCAGTTGAGCCAAGGAGTAACATTCCCTTTCTCTGAATTACTTTAAATATATCTTCTTTCTCGTGTTGCAATCCTTTAAAAATTTAGTCTTGTGCATAACTATAGGTAGTCCATTTTAAATAAAGTTAGTACTACATAAATTTAGTCTCTAAAGGTCTGAATCTGAATGCTCATCTAGTTGGAATTGCATAGGACTTTCCACAAAACTTCATCAAATGAACCTGAGTGAAGCCCTGCAAGCTACATTTAAACTAAAATAAGTTTTTAAAAATAAACCAGGGTTGATGTAAATATTTAGAATTGCAGAATAATTCAAGATAGAAAGAACTGGAGAATGAGCGAGGTTGGAAGGGGCCTTAAGAGTCCCATCTTCCATTTCAGAGCAGGCTAGCCTAGAGATCAGACAATGCTGCTTAGAGTAGGAGCCTGACAAACTCCAAGAATGGGGAACGACTGCACAGCCACTCTGGGCAACCTGCCCCATGCCCATGTGGCTTTATGATGAAAAAGATTCTTCTTGCATCCACTGTGAACCTTTCAATTTATGACTGTAGTCTCTCATCCTACCACCGTCTACCATATTGAGGAGCCTGGCTTCCCATACCTGTTGACATCCTCTGAGGTATTGTTACGCTGCAGTTTGGTCCCCCCAAACTATCTGTTGTTCAGACTGAATAAGGGTGGCTCACTCAGCCTGTGCTCTTAGGCCAAGTCCTTCAGCCCCCAGCTGCCTCAGTGGCCATCTGTCATTGCTCCAGTTTACTAGTGCTTGTTTTGTATCATAGAGCACAAAAGAGGACATGGTGTTCTAGATGTAGCCTAACAAACAGAGTGAAGAGGGATAATAATTTCCCTTGAACTGCTGTTAGGCTCTTGTTACTGCAGTCCAGAAGGCTGTCAATATTCCTTAGTGCCAGGGTATGCTACCAGTTCATGTTCATTCTGCTGTCTGTGAAGACCCCCTGGTCCCTTTCCACTGAGCAGTAGCTCCTCAGTTACTCTGTGCCCAACTGTGTTAAATGTTGCAGTATTTCAGTACCCCATTTTTCTAGCCTGTCTAGGTCATTATGGATGACAGTTGTGCTCTGTAGCATGTTGTGTCGTTCCCTCAGGTTTAGTGTTCTCTGCAGACTTGCTGAGAGTGTGCTTGCTGTCTTCAAGTCGCTGATAAAGGTGTTCAGCTGGGCAGGTCCCAGTGTAAATCGCTATGGTAGCCTTGATTGTTAACACTACTCTTTGGATGGAGTGTGACCAGTTAACCAGCTGTCCTCCCATCTAGGCCATAACAGATTAACATGGATACAAGAATATAGTATGTTTCAAGTAGTGGGGCATCCAATCCCACAGTAGAGAAATTGTTTCAGTGGCTAATGGCTTGTTCAAAGTCTTTCATCTAGTGAAGTTTTTTGGGTTTGCATCTAGCTAAAAGAACATGTTTTCCTGTTCAGTGATAACTGAATGATTCCTTTACTATAAAAGAAAATACTTGTTATGAATTTTGAGATTTAGACTAGGTGTTAGGAGGAAGTTCTTTATAGTGAGGGTGGTGAGACACTGGAACGGGTTGCCCAGGGAGGTCGTGGATGCTCCCTCCCTGGAGGTGTTCAAGGCCAGATTGGATGAGGCCTTGAGTAACCTGTACTAGTGGGAGGTGTCCCTGCCTATGGTAGGGGGTTGGAACTAGATGATCCTTGAGGTCCCTTCCAACCTTACCATTCTATGATTCTATGATTTTCTTACAGGAGGCTTAATATTTAAGGAAATTATAAGATTACACAGAACGGAGCCAAATTCATAAATCATTTCCACGTTTGGAACACATTTAGTTTTATGTCTGGAGGTGGAAACATAAATGTGAGAAAACAAAAGATTTCATGACAGCAGTCTGAAGATTAGAAAATGTAGTATTGTTGGCACTTCTTTCAGCTCAGTGTCTCTTTGTTCCTCAATTCTGCAAGGTGGTTGACTGTTTTAGCCCACACTACGTCATTCAGAAACACCATGTGGCGTTTTTTATGTTGGGAATTGCAGTGCATCCTGTAGTGTGTGGGATAATTGGGAGTTCTTATTTGCATGGTTTTTCTACTGGCTTTAAAGTTTCTTTTCTAACTCAGGAATTATGATGAAGGTAATAAAAGCTGTAGGCAAAAGATTAGAAACTTGGAACTGGGTCTTTTGTGGACTCGCTTCAAGGAGGCAGTAGTAGAGGCATAGAATAATGTCTTCTGGTCTCACAAATAAACAGAAAGTGGTGATGAGATTTCAGGATCATAAAAACGTTGAAAATTTCTTTTACCCATTAATGCAGCTTTTTTGTTATAGGAGCAATTATACTCCACAGTTGTTTTAGTGACATAAATATGTGAATGCCTTACTTTTGTCTGCAATAACATTCTGTGCTTTAATTTTTCTGTTGATATCGTACTGTATTAACATTAGCAGGAGGTTAACAAAAATATGGCATGCATCCTTGTGCAGTAATGGAACCAAAAAAGCATACAAGATGTTATATTGTGTTAATGCATTTCTCAAGAGTGATACTGTATTTGGTTTTCTAATTTGTTTTGTTTTTATTGGAGACATTGCTAATGACGTTTTTCTGCTTCTTCTCTAGGCTATGTCTGGTTTCCAGAGAATCTTGTCTACATTAACTCTTGCAGTGTTTCCCACTCTGTATTTTTTTACATTCCTTTATTATACGGACTCAGGATCAGTATTTTTCACTCTTTTTGCCTATTTAATGTGCCTTTATGGTAACCATAAAACTTCAGCTCTGCTTGGATTTTGTGGTTTCATGTTTCGTCAGACAAATATCGTGTGGGCAGTTTTTTGTGCTGGAAGTGTTGTTGCAGAGAAACTAAGTGAAGCCTGGAAGACAGAGTTACAGAAAAAGAAAGATGAAAAGATTTCTTTCAGGAAAGGATCATATTCAGATTTGATCAGGGTATTGCAGTTTCTTTTTGAATATCTCATATCTCCTAAAAACTTAGTTACATTTACTGCTTTAACTTGGCCATACATCGTATTAGTAGCCGTGTTCTTTGGTTTTGTCTTCACCAATGGTGGAATAGTGGTTGGTGACAGAAGTAGCCACGAAGCCTGTTTGCACTTTCCTCAGCTGTTTTATTTTCTATCCTTTACTGCCTTTTTTTCCTTCCCTCATATATTGACCCCTACTAAAATCAGGAAATTCCTTGTGTCACTGCGAAAACACCCTGTGCTGTACAGCTTAATCACTGTCATCTCTTTATTCCTGATCTGGAAATTTACCTATGTTCATAAATATTTACTAGCAGACAACAGACATTATACATTCTATATCTGGAGAAAAGTCTTCCAAAGACATGAGCTTGTAAAATATTTATTAGTGCCAGTCTATATATTTGCTGGCTGGAGTTTTGCTGATACACTAAAATCCAAATCGATATTCTGGACCTTAGCGTATGTTGTATGTTTAGTAGCAGTCACAATTCCTCAAAAATTGTTAGAATTTCGTTACTTTATTTTGCCATTCTTAATATATAGGCTCAATATTCCTTTTCCATCTCTATACAGGCAGCTTGTGGAGTTGGCTTTTTACATTGTTGTGAACGCAGTAACATTTTACCTTTTTCTCAACAAAACATTCCAATGGCCAAATAGTGATGAAATCCAGAGGTTTATGTGGTGACTTTTTCTTCCTTTTTTCTACTTTCATACCATCAGGAAAACCTGGTTCTGTTTCAGAACTGGGCTCTGCAGTGAAGTAGTATGTTTTGAATTATGTAGGAACTTCTTTCCTCAGTTGGAATTGGGGAAGTAAGCTGTTTGCTTACTTCTTGGAACTGAATGTGAGGTGTGGTTTGTTATAACATGGACATAATCCATAATTTGAGTTGATGAACTCCTGGTATTAACAGGTTCAATATGAAAGGAATTTTGAGAACACTTTTCTGTAATTAATGTGAAATAAGGGAGATGTTTACAGCCATTTTTCATTGTAATAAAATACTATGTGATATACCTTGGATGTATGACAATTTTATGTTACAGAAGTTTCTCTTTACAGCAAAATATTTAAGTGTTCAACCTTTATATTACCTCTGGGTGCATATTTACTGCCTGGATCAGGCCACTTCTGTCTAGATTTGCCTAGTGGTCAACGACTGCCAAAGTGAAATGTTTTCAAAACCTCCTACATCCCACTGAGGTTTTTTTTTGTTGTTGTTGTTGTTTTTGTTTTTGTTTTTGGTTTTTTTGTTTGCAAATTTGTTTTTTGTTTGTTTGTTTTGGTTTTTTTTGGTCAATAAATACTCACTTTAGTTTTACAAACAGAATGTAGGGTCTTAAATCATTAGAGCACTTTGAAAAAATTACTTCAAGCTGGTATTTAGAAAATACAGTGGAAGCTATGAGCACATACCTTGTTTGGGGGAAATAAATGCTACTGTACAACAAAAGATAAATTGCAGTTGATAGTGTGACCTATTAGAAGGGGAGTTACTTATGTATGTGAGACTGAAGCACATTGTTACAATGGAATGCAGCCTGATGAATGCCATTTTAAATTACTAAGCTTTCATGTCCTAAGACTCTGTGTTCACAGATTTGTACTCAAGTAGGCTATTAGTGCACTCACAAGTTGAACTAAGTGTTTCTAAGATCTTTGACTTGTAATCTTAAGCACTTAATGGCATTACTTAATTGTTCTTTTAAATATTTTTCATATATACATACAAATCTAGTAAAATTAGGAAGCATATATGTTGTTTTACAAAGGTTAAAATACAATGAGTATATATATTTCAGTATTTTTCTAAAGCATGTAGTGTGTGGTCATCAAAGACTAATGATTCCTGTAAGTAAATTACTTCACTTAGACTCAGAAATATTTGATCACATGTAGTTAACTATAAAGCAGTTTTCTAAATGCTTCACATGCTCTGCAGCATCTTCTATCTCTTTCTTGTTCTGCAATCAAAATACTGCAGCCAAATCTATGCAAGCATACCATAATATTGCCTCTCCAGTCACTCTGAAATGGAATTGTTTCTCAAAAGGTCAGTACTGTGGAGCTATTTACTCTCAGTAGTACCATTACATTATTTGGTTTATTACACTATGCAGATCAGTGTCCTGGCTCGGATCCCTTCCCTATCGTAACAAACACTACAAAGAGTGTGTTTAACTCAAGATTCTTCTATCCAATGTGTTTGAAATATGATTTTTTTCCTAAGGAACCTTTAAAGCCACTCTTCACTGGTTTATTTGTATTGGATTTAAGACATTTATTTGCCAGGTCGCTGCTTCTTGGCCTGTTGTCAGTATGGTAATGTTGATAACATGTATACTTTAGGGAAAGACATTTTCAGTCACTGTTTGCTTGATTTATCAAGCTGAAGGTACAAGAGAAACCCTAAATGGGTTATTTTCCAAGAATCCAGCATGGTTCTCGTAGAGACAAGAGTGCTGTCTTGTGTTTTAGTGTGACAGATTTGGGGTGAGGAGGAGTCTTGCATATATTTGGTTTCCAAATTTGGATTTGTATGCCATACCAGTAAAAATGTAAACAAGGCTAAAGACCATATGAGTGATCTAGCACACCTTCATTTGTGTCCTCAAATTTTGGTAAGGAGCAAGTTGAAATGGTAACATGGGAAGGGATGGAGCTCTATCTGGAATTCTGATTTGGTTTCTGGCGTTATGTTAGGGAACAAGTGTTCATTTCCTTGACAAGGTGCAAAATTCATGTGCTTACAGTAGTCCAAAGGTGTTTTGGTTTGTCCAGCATGTCTGTTGATAGTAGTATGTGAATGCTTTCAATTATCAACAGCGTTTTATGCTTCTTACTTAACAAAAGTAGCAGCTGTGTATCAAGTGAAAAGAACTGAGTTTAAATATATACAGTTGGCAGCACTACAGGCTTGGGGCTGAGTGGGTGGAAAGCTGCCCAGCAGAAAAAGACTGAGGAATGCTGGTTGACAGTTGTCTGAACAGGAGCCAACAGTGTGCCCAGGCAGCCAAGAAGGCCAGAAGCATCCTGCCCTTTATCAGGAATAGTGGTGCCAGCAGGAGTAGGGAAGGGGTCATGCCCCTGTACTTGGCACTGGTGAGGCTGCACCTCAAATACTGTATTCAGTTTTGGGACCCTCACTACAAGGACATTGAGGTGCTGGAGTGTGTCAAGAGAAGGGTAGTGAAACTGGTGAGGGGTCTATAGCACAAGTCTTTGGAGGAGTGGCTGAAGGAGCTGGGATTATTTAGTCTTGAGGAGACTGAAGGGAGGCCTTACTGCTTTCTACAAATACCTTAAAGGAGGTTGTAGGTAGGTGGGTGTTGGTCTCTCTTCCCTAGTATCAAATGATAAAACAAGTTCAGATTGCACCAGCAGAGGTTTAGATTGGATATTAAAAAAACATTTAATGAAAGAGTCATCAGGCTGTCTAGGGATGTGGTGGGGTTGCCATCACTGGGGAGGTGTCAAAAAAAACCAAACCATGGACATGGCTCTTTGGGACATGGTTTAATGGCTATAGCAATGTTAGGTCAATGGACTTGATCTTAGAGGCCTTTTCCAACTAAAGTGATTTTTATGATGCAAGATGTCTCAGAAAACCTAGAGCACAATACCTTCTAATGAACTCCATATCACAAGACACTAGAAAAACTGCTTGTAGGCAGATACATGTGAACTGTTGTTTTCTTCTTAACAAGTATTATAAAATGCCATGGTATTTAATAACAGGATTTATTAACATACTTGCATATTTTTATTTAAGAATGCAATTGTTCTCAACATATATTGCTAATGTAAAAGCAGACCAAGTTGATACAAGTTTAAATCAAAGAGGAAAGTCAGTGAATTACTAAAAAATGAAAGGAGAATTTATTTTTGAGTAAAGCTATGTTTTCACTTGTGCTGATGAACCACAGGGAGTTGGCAGGTAATATTCAATGTTAGCCTGATTCAGTCTCAGAAATCAAGATGGTTGTAATCATATTATGGTTAGTCATAAATTCCATAGAATCATAGAAT
>VWZE01003514.1:0-10921 GCA_013396675.1 Eubucco bourcierii
GTTCTACCAGGGGAGGGATCCACCCTAACCTGTTACAGACTTTTTTTCACCTGGCAGCTGCAAAATCTAAACTGGAACTTTCCACTCTTACATTCACACATCTGTGGGTGGCATGGGAACAGAAATCATTCTGTCTCTTTTTGTGCTCCTATAAAGGAACCCCTCAATTCAAGACAGGTGTTGAGGTACTGAAATGTGTCCAGAGAAGAGAAGGATGATGAAGCTGGTGAGAGGCCTAGAGCAGAGCCCTGTGAGGAGAGGCTGAGAGACCTGGGGGTTTTTAGCCTGGAGAAGAGGAGGCTCAGGGGGGACCTCACTGCTGTCTACAACTACCTGAAAGGAGGTTGTAGCCAGGTGGGGGTCGGTTTCTTCTCCCAGGCAACCAGCAACAGAATGAGGGGACACAGTCTCAAGTTGTGCCAGGGGAGGTATAGGTTGGATATTAGTAGGGAGTTCTTCACAGAGACACTCTCTCTGTGAAGAATTCACCATTTGCCATTGGAATGGGCTACCCAAGGAGGTGGTGGAGTTGCCATCCCTGGAGGTGTTCAAGAAAAGACTGGATGAGGCACTTAGTGCCATGGTCTAGTTGATTGGATAGGGCTGGGCTGTAGGTTGGACTGCATGATCTTGGAAGTCTCTTCCAACCTGGTTGATTCTGTAAGTCTATGATTTTATTATGTCTGTCATATTTCTGATGCTCCTCCAGAAAACAATTCTTGTAAATTATAGACCTCTGAGCAGACAGTAATACACAGTGAGTCAAAAGAAAAGGATGTCTATTTTCACCCCTTCTGCTTACTCTTGAGAAAGCGCTTAGATTCCATGGGCTTTGTGACAAGGTAAAATTTTCACTCTATTGACTCCAAAATTTTTTTGGGGAAAGAATTTTTCACCTTTCTCAGAAAATCAGTATGAAACAAAAAGATTAACTTCTTAAATGCATGTGAGCAAGCGGGTTGCCTGTGGTAATTCGTAAGTGGTTTCTTGTCAGTTCAGGGAATGGCAAAGCAGCTTATACTAATCCAAGTCAATAATTGCACATCTTTAAGGAAACACTGATCCTTTTTTTAATATGTGGCAGTCTCTAAAAAATACGGACACACTGAATTCTTAAGAATATGTGCTACCTTGCAAAACCAATTTTGAAGGTTTCTTATACTTACCTGGCTGAAACAGGACCGCTTTGATGAAGAGTGTTACTTAGTGCATCTCTTTTCATCCTCACCAGCAAATCGGATCCCATCCTGCTCTTCTCAACTCTGTTCTTGCCAGCCACCTTTAGAATAATTTTTATCTCATATAATTTATTTTTTAAATCTCTTTATTAAGATGTACAAACTTTCTGCCTCAACTTCTGGAAATCCCTCAAAAGATCTAGGTATTATGTGTGTTCCTTTTACTCCAATCATTATTTCATCAACATCTTTTTTGTTTTTAATTCTTTAATGCTGGGAATATCCTCTGTGTACTGGTGTACCATAGAGAAGTCTTTTCAGTCTATCTGTTTCAATCAAGCCTGTACCTGGAGGAAGACACCTTGTGTAAACTGTGGCATTATGCGAAGTCAGGTAATACATACTTCTTGGAAATTGTCAGGGCTTGGATTTTTTGTTATTGTTGTGGGGTTTGGCTGGTAGCTTTTGGGGTTTGTTTTTTTGGGGGGGGGTTGTTTTTGTTGTGTTGTGGGGTTTTTAAAAAATCTAACACCCACCAAAAACAAAAAAACAAAAAAACCCCACCCCAACCCAAAATCCAAAACCCAAAAAGCATTTGAAACATAAATTTATATGTCTCGTTCAGGAACCATGTCTTTCTCTAAGTTTTAGAATTTGTTTGGCCCTTTGTTTTCAATCACAAGTAGAGTAAATCAGTTATGAGCAGACACAAATCTGCCTCTTCACACATGTTCTTTATATAGTAGTAGAAGGCTACTTCTAGGCAATAAATTACTTCATATAGTACTACAGGAAAGAAACAACTAACGTGCTGTGTAAGTTAAGTGACCTGGGGAAAAAAAACAAAACCCCAAAAAAAACCTGTGTAAGGTGAGAGTCTGCTGAATAAACTTAATAAATTTGTAAGGACAAGGGCCAAGTCCAGAATGACAGAAACACCATACTAGACCAGCTGAGTGAGCAAAGAATTACAAGGTCAGTGAAAGCCACTGTCAGTAAATACCAGGTACCGTATGCTGGCAAAACCAATTCCAACTCCATTTATAAAAAGGCAGGGTCAGAAGCGATCATTGCTGCTCCTGAAGCAGGACCTTGGGGCTGCAAATTTCATGAAAGCATTATCTTCACCTCAAGGCTCAAAACATGATGGTGCCACCATATAAAGCCCCGGGTATAGTGCCTCTTTGAAGACAGTGATCAAAGAAATGCGGCAGTCTCTGTGTGAGGAACTCTGAAGCAGTTTGGGATGCTTCAGGTGGGAAAAGGGACATTTGGGGATGATGGAACAACACAGATGTCTACAAAATCCAAGGTAGCTTTGAGAGCATGTCTAGGGAACCCACTTCTGCTCTCCTTCCTGAAACAAAAAGCGTCCGGAAGCAAATAAAATATCCAGAGTGGCATTTAAAAGCACACAAAGATGTGATTATTCCTGGTGCAGAAGGAAACAGGAGAAGAACTTTGGGTGCTAAAATTTTTGTGGGTTGAAAAGAAACCTCGACAAGTGTTAGGAAGAAAATCTACTGAACCTTTAATAAATAGAGAAATCTACTTAAAGGATATCCTTTAAGATGAAAAACCTGAATATTGGGGAAGTATGACGAATACATGCCTTATTCATATGCTTGTCTTGGCTTCCTAAACATCTGTTTATGGCCACCTGCCTAGAGAGACTGGATACCTGCCTAGATAGGCCTGTAGTCTGGCTTTGTATGGAAGACTTACATTCTCTCTGTGTGGCAGCAGATACTATTACCAAAGTCCTACTGCTCCACCATGCCTTTAGGAGTGTTCAAACTGAAGGTTTTCCTCCTTTTCATAACCAGGAAGTGCTTTCCTCTCAACACTTTCTCACCCTACTTAACTGTACACAAAGACAACTAATACAGTTTTTTTGTCAATGAATGAACACACCTTCCTGTTTTCACCTTCAAGCAAAAATATTATCTAGTGCATTGGCATGTGTGCTGTTATCTTAAGTATTACAGGTGACATGTTGATGTTTGGGTGACAGATGAAAAATTTGTAAGCTTTTTCAAGATATAAAATGAAATATTGAAGAACTACAGGTTTCTAAAACAGTTACACAACCTGGAAAAGATTTCAATGCAAGACTGAAAACAGTTTCAGAAAGTGGAGTATGAGTTTCATAACGCATTTCTAGGTATTGGGGATGTGTGGAAATAACATTTCATAAACTTAGCAAAAATAGATCATGCTGAGGCATGTATTAATATGGAAAAGCAGCTTATTTTACTTATGCTTTCATCAGATAGATGGGTCTGCTTCCTTCTTTGTTTTTTTGGTTGTTTGGTGTGGGGTTTTTTATTTCCCCCCCTTTTTTTTAATTAATTTTCAATATTTAACATAATTAAATGATGTCTTCTCATGAGGGAAAAAAGATTTACATAGTTCTCAGAGTATTAAATCCCCAAGCAGTTGATGCTGCATATGAAGTGTGTGGATTAAGCAGCCTTTCTCTGGTCTTTTCTGGTGATTGGCACTTCCAGATAAAATAACATAAATGAGAGATTTTAGTACAGACTGAGAAATCTCTACACCACCCAGTCTCAGTCCAACAGAATAATAAAATCAAATGTTTTGGAGGCTCTCCACTTGTTCTTCAGTGGGGTAGAAGAGACAGGTACTGAATACTAAAAAAAACCCACACACACAAAAAAAACCCAAAAAACAAAAACAAACAAACAAACAAAAAACCCCTTCCAGCTTCTGGATATATTTCTTCCAAAACAAAAGAAGTATGAGACTACTACTGGAATAATAAGTGTCAAATTCACTACAAATTATGAACAAAATGAGGCCACGGGAAGTAATTTTGTGCCAATTAGTCCCTGGTAATTACCATTAGAAAACTATTAGTATGAAGTAGCAATAATGATGCTCGACTGTTGCCATGTTCTGTTATCTCTTACAAAAAGCATACTTCTAATTTACAGTTTCCATTCTTCACGCTGAACAACGTGTGAATTGCATCAATTCATCAAAACACTGCCTCCGCGTCACTTGTATCTTAAATTTAAACAGATCCCCGCATCTGTTGGACTTAGCATCTATCAAGAAATTATATCACAGAAGAGGGAAGACAAAGCTCTTATTTAATCTGGTGAGATATATGAGTGAATCATGAGATACATGAGTCTCACATGACAGGAGAACTGCAAATGCAAAATTTAAGTGTAGTCAGTATCTCTACCTCTGCTTCTTTAAATGTAAATGTAAATTATTTGAACCAAAATTTCTAGACACATTTTTACCCAAATCAATTTTGTTTGTTTGTTTTTTTTTTAAACCAAAACTGGGAGAGGAAAGGTTAGAACACCTCTCTTTGAGCAACACTCAGAGAAAACGTATATCAGGATCCTTTTCCCTTTTTCTGTGCTAGAAAATGTTTCTTAGTCTGACTCATCTGTATCACCACCATGGAACTTTTCTCCTTAAAAAGTTTGAAAAGGGATTGCTGTCACCATGTGAATGGCCTGACCCTTGCAAGTGACTGCAAAGGAAATAGATATTCTGTGACATGATGTCCCAAAGTCAAAGCCAAGGCAGACAGGTGGCTGGCAGTACAGAGCACACTGCTAGCCAGATCTCACATTTGACAGAGTCCAGAGACGTAAATACACATTGCACAACATACCTCAAAGCCAGCATGGCCTTACTAAGGGCAAGTCCTGCCTGGTCAGCCTAGACGCTTTCTGCAGTGGAGTAGGATAAGCAAAGGAAAATGGAGGTCATCTATCTGGTCTTTGACATGGTCCCCCATAAGATCCTTCTCTCTGCTTGAAGAGATATGAATTCAGTAGGTGGACTGTTTCGTGGATAAGGAATTGGGTGGATGGTCGCATCCAGAGATTAGTGGTCAATGGCTCAATGTCCAGATGGGGATGGGTAGCAACTGGTGAATCTCAGGGGTGAATACTGGGACAAGTGCTGTTTAATAACTTCATCAGTGATATAGACAGAGGGATTGAGTGCACCCCAAGCAAATTTGCAGATGACATCAAGCTGAATGGTGTAGTCTATATGCTGAGGGATGTGATGTTATCCAGAGGAACCCAGACAGACTGGAGAAGTGGGACCAGGTGAACCACATGGCGTTCAACACAGTCAAGTGCAAGGTCCTGCACTTGGATTAGGACAAACTTCATTACAAGTACAAACTGAGGGATGATGTCACAGAAAGTAGCTCTGAAGAAAAGGATTTGTGAGTAGTGGTGCATGGAAAGCTAGACATGAGCTAAGAATGTGTACTTGTAGCCCAGAAGGCAAATCACACCCTGGGCTGCAGCAAAAGAAGTATCGTCGGCAGATCGAGGATTCTACCACTCTATTCCGCTCTAGTGAGACCTCACTAGAAGTGGTGTCCAGCTCGAGCATCTGTCCTACGAAGACAGACAGGGAGTTGGGGTTGCTCAGCCTGGAGAAGACAGGGCTCCAGGGACACATTATAACAGCTTTCCAATACCTGAAGGAGGCCTACAAGAAAGCTGGGGAGAGACTTTTTAGAAGGGCGTGTAGCAGTAGGACAAGGGGCAGTGGTTTTAAACCACGGTTGAGGCCCCATCCCTAAAGACATTCAAGGTCAGGTTTGAAGGCTCTGAGCAACCTGATTTAGTTGGTAATGTCCCTGCTTACTGTAAGGGGTTTGGACTAGATGACCTCTTGAAATTCCTTCCAACTCAGTGCATTCTGTGATTCTGTGATTCTGTTTCTATGAAAAAATGTGATGCCTTAAAGGACTTGTGACACATGACTGTGTCCCACATACCCTTGTTTTTCTTACAAGAACTCCAGCAAAGTTGATACCAATATATCTGTTCAGGCACTAGTCTAATAGAAAAACTTAATGTTTGAGAGCTTAGATACTCATTCTGAAAACACAGAGCAAATAATCATCGAGACAATTTTGTAAGAGTACCTTCGGGTTTTTTGTGCTAGGTTTTTCTTCAGGGGATGTCTCTATAGAGTTGGAAAACCATGACACAAGCACAACACTTACTTTAAAGTGTGATCAAGGTTTTATGATCTCAGAAATACATAGAGAAACCAAAGTGCTTCACATTTCTCCAGCTTATGTTTAGACAGACTTAGCAATGACTGTGTTGGTTTCTACCACTGTTTCCCTTCTGAGTTAATGCTAAATGCTTCTTGACTGTATTTCCTTGTAATAAATTTCCCGGAGAGCAATTCTGAAGACAAAGAATGATGATAACAAAAAGGAGGGTTTTTTCCCAGTTTTTAAAGAAATTTCCAATAAACAATGTGAAAAGAATGAAAGCTTTAAAAATAATTTTTTAAAACAAATGAACAAACAAACAAAAATTCATTAAAAATTATAAATAGAACTCTTTAAAAACCAAAAGTAAGAAGGAACAATTTCATTATCATAAGGGTAGTGGGACACTGGAACAGTTTGTCCAGGGACGTAGTTGAGGCCCCATTCCTGAAGATATTCAAGGTGAGGTTTGGCAGGGCTCTGGGCAACCTGATCTAATTGAGGACATCCCTACTGACTGCAGAGGGTTGTGGACTAGATGACCTTTGGAGGTTCCTTCTAACCCAGACCATTACATGATTCTACGATTTTGTTCAAAGATTAATTTTTTTTTCCAAATCAAGATGTGCTACTAGATTCTACACATTTTTTTTTTCAGGGAAATTAAAGAGCAGAATCCAAAGACTCTTATTCTCTACATGTAGTAACTCTTTGATTCTACATTGATTTCCACTAATCCTTAATCATGGAATATCAGAAATCATACCATCCCACCCCAAAAACCCTCTTGTTTTGATTACTGAATCAGCTCCAGAGACAGCCTTTTAGATAAGGTCAGTTATAAAGATGCTCAAACTGAGCTGCTAATGAGAACATTCAGAAACCACCCTGGCTGATAAGTAGAGATGCTTTGTAAACCTAGGCTGCTTCTGTCTCTGAGAGTTAAATATATGCTACAACAGCACTGTCCTCTGAATCAAAATTTGAAGCATTGCACAATATAGCTGCCTTGTACTTTGCTCCATTTCCTCCCCTTTTCAGCATTTAATGTTTTCCAAAATACTCTGCATGTCTGATTCCACAGTGATTGCTCTACCATTCACATGATTACTGATTAATCTATGAGTGGAATTAAAGGATTACACCTCAGACAAGACACTTTCAAGGCACTTGGGATTTTATTAACCAACTGCAGCCTTCCTTTGAGTATTACAATCCAACTGTAGTTAATTATGCATCTCTGAACATGGGGGTTAAGTATGTGAGGAATAACTTTCCAATAGACCTCTGTGTGTATGTATTTCACTGTATGACAACAGCTATTTGTTGAATCATAGAATCATAGAATCACAGAATGGTAAGGTTGGAAGGGACCTCAAGGATCATCTAGTTCCAACCCCCTGCCATAGGCAGGGACACCTCCCACTAGTACAGTTTACTCAAGGCCTCAGATGACTTCTGTTATCTTATTTTTAAGCAGGTAACACTCATTTTTTAGCTGTGGGCATCTTAGTTCTTCTTGACAAAGAAAACATCAAATGCTGTTTAAATATTGAAGTCAAACCCTATGTATTACAGACACAGCATGTACAACCCTTATAATTAAAAAATCTTCCTTGAATTGTTGTTTTTGACTACTCCATCAGAATTTGGAGGTATAACATTACTTAAAAACTTGTTGAGCATCTACTAATCAGCGGTTCCGAAGTCCCTGTGAACACTGCTAAAAGGAAATACCACCTTTAAATTAGAAATTATTGCTGAGTCAGGTGCAACAACTAACTGAAAAAATAACACAGTTGTTTGAAAATGAGTTTAAGTGACTTTTTACAAAGTAATGAGCACAATAACAAAATTGTTCTAAAAGGAAGTACCACTCTTAAATTAGAAATTATTGTAAGTCAGTTACAATGACTAACTGAAAAATTAAAACAGTTGTTTGATAGTGAGTTTAAGCAACTTTTTACAAAGTAATGAGCACAATAACAAAATTGTGACCATGAGTCCCCTCTTCATTATCTGACTTATTCATAGTTTGTGAAATGGTAACCCCATAACTACTAGTTTGCTAAACTGCAGCCTAAAACACCAACAGGTTTCCTCTCTTAACTCCTCATACCCTCCCACTGGTTAGCTGCTGATTTTCCAGTGCGGTGTGCTGTGGAAGCGACCAATAGGGGCCACTGTACATTCCTTGGCTTGCTTCTGCTGTCCAATGCCCTTAAAAGATCACGTTTTCTTCAGGGTCAGACCTAAAGCAGACCTCATGCAGCCTAGTGAGTATATATGTCTTCCAGTTGCCATGCATCTGACTCACAAGTATCCTCTGTGTTGCTCACTAGTGAAGAGAGTCAAATGAGTTACTGTTAAAGTGAGACTATGTGGACTCACATTTTCCTTGTTGTTGTTCTTCTGCAAAATCAGTGGAAAACATTGTTGTCCTTTTGCAAGACCACAAAAGATGCATTAGCTCAAAGGCTATGGATGTACACAGAGGCTGAACCACCGTGAAGCAGCGAGCTGTAAATTGTCCCCAGACTGTCTGCTGTCAGAGCGATACATGTAGTGTACTGCCATGTTAGAACAAAGATGTCATGAACTTCAACAGGATGTAGAAAACAGAATGTGTGTGTATTTAGACATAAAGATTTATGACAGGCATTGAGGTTTTTAAAAGGTACTAAAGGCCAGTTAAGCTGTTAAGAAATAATTGTTATCATTCTCACCATACTGCAATTGAAAGCAAAGCGACACTAATGGGACCATCAATCTCCCAAGTTAAGAGTAAATTACACCCGGGATTTGCAGCATCAAGGTCTTTGTTCAAAATCTATGAATTTAAATGAATAATCTATAAAGTCCTGGCATGGCTGTGGAGAGACACTGGCTTCTATTGCTGGGATACTCCAGAAGTAGTAAAACACTGTGAAAAATCAGCAAATCCCCACGATTAAGGCATGTGAGTGTGTGTGTGTGTGTGTGTGTGCTCGTATGTGTGGTGGAAGGGATTTTAAAATAGAAGGCATAGGAGTTTTATGTTTAATCTTGAACAACTAGAGGTTTCAACTCAGGACTGGCACAGCAAATAGTTCTAGCACCAAGGTGGGATCTACGTATGCCAAGCATGCAAACAAGAATGAATGGAAAGAATAAATTACGTTAATACTTTCCTACGTGGTAAGCTACACTTGTCATGAGATGGCTCAAAGAAACTTCTGGAATTTTCAGGTGTACATGTAATTTCTGAATATTAAAAAACGGTTGAGAAGCAGCATACCTGAAATTGATTTGGCTTGCTTTAATAGGACTGAAGCCACATGCTGAAGAAAATGAACATTTTTATCTAAGACCTCGAAATGTGGTACTTTGATTCTATGATTGCATTGATGAAGTTTCTATTTATACATGAAAAAAACCCAAACATGTATAGCCCCACCAAAAAAAAATGCACCATAACTGTAATATCCTGAGGAATAATATATTCCATATAAAGCACTGTTACTCCTGTTGAAATACAGATTTACTTTCAAAGGTAAGATTGCTTAATGTAGTTTAAAGGTCGTATTTTAAATACTAATTAAAAAGTCTTCATCATGAAGCAAGCACAAAGCAAACAAACAAGCAAGCAAGCAAGCAAGCTCCTTCTACCTCAGATGCTTATAAAATAGAAGAACAATTTATGAACCAGAGCTGTCTTCTGTTTTCCTACATAGTCTTAGAGATACCAGTGTGACTGAATTTGTTAAAGGTCATTGTTTTTTAATGATATGCTTCAGCCTTTTATCAGCTTTACTAGCTTAACCCAGTTTTTCAAGTCTATAATCTCCTGTCAAGCAGAATTTTCCCCTAGGTTGAATATTATTTTCTATGCTCTTCTTCTCAGACAATAGCAAATGATGACAACAGAGTCAAATATTAATAAACCAGTATGGAGGAACTAATGGTGGACTTACTAGAGCTAACCACCCTGACAAAATAAAATCATTGTCTCCCTTTGCCATCATTACTTGCTCTTTCACAAGATAAGGGATTACAATGTGAGAAATAATTCACCTGTACTACTATGTGGTTGCTCAAGGGCACCTGAGTTAGAAGGTAAAAACCCAATTTATCATCAAATTTCTTGTGTTTGGTACTTGTTTTCTTTACTTATGCTATGTTAGAAAGGTCTGACTACTGAACTGGTTTTGTCAGATTATGTGATAAAGCTCTTCTGTACACTCACCAAAGAGTACAGAGCAATGGCAGGAGGAGGACCCCAAATAATCCTGTCCTGGTTTCACCCAGGTTTGCTTGCAGGTCCACCAGCACATCAAAACCCCACCACAAAAGCCTCTTGGAGCCTAGGGGCAGGTGGAAATTCAAATCAGATGCTCCTGAGGAATAAGCCACCTTGCCATGGTCCCACCAGGGCTGTTCCAGGAGAGTCAGGGTTCATGCTCAGCATGAAACCCAGCAGCAGCAGCAGCCACAGAAGCTCTCTTGGGTCACATTTCTGAAAGAGGAGGATTACAGCCCAGGGCTGCGAGTGCAGAGGAATAACAGCATGGGATCTCATAAAATTTAATATGGGATGTTTGGAGCTGGAACCAAAAGCACAGAAGGACGGTTAAACTCAACTGATGAGGACCAGGAGTGGGAAAATATGGAGCAAAGGGCAAAAACGGCTGGTTGCAGGCAAGCAGTCAGCTGTTGGGTTCTCATCAGCCATTGGATAGGGTTGGGT
>VWZE01003514.1:14202-27593 GCA_013396675.1 Eubucco bourcierii
GCAGAGTGTTGGCATCCAAGCCACGAGCTAACAGCTTAGCCAGCAGTTTGCTGTGGGGGACAGTGTCAAAGGCCCTGCTGAAGTCCAGGTAGACCACATCCACAGACCTCACCACATCGACCAGGTGGGTCACCTGATCATAGAAGGAGATCAGGTTGGAGAGGCAGGATCTGCCCTTCCTAAATCCATGTTGAAAGAGGTCTGTGCAAATGTAAAATGCTCATCTCCACGAAGTAGGAAATACTCAGTTTGTTTCAAATGTTTAAATTTTAACCAGCTTCCCACTATTAGAAGCAATTATATCTTATATTCCTGTTCATTATCAGGACATGCAGGTTACACGCACAGATTCCATATGAAATAAGTCAGGGTTTGTGCTGCTATTTGCACTGAATGGGTATTTCAGAAAAAATACTCTTCCAATGATTTGCAATTGTCTTTAGTTTCTAGTCTGAAGAGCCTCCTGGCTGATCTGCTTTTCTTCTGTGATTGTAACTCTTAAGTTCTGGGGTTTTTTTTCTCTTAGCTAGCATTTATCTCTTGATGTCCATATAGAGAATAAATATATCCTTCAATTCCACTAAATAGGCCAACCATTCAAAAAAATTATCTTTGCACTGCATATTTGTCCTGTGTCTCAGACTCCTAAATTTTTACTGCATCTGAAATAACAACACAGCCAGGCATCAGTCTTATGATTTGAAAATAACAGCTTACAGTTGGGAAGCAGCAAGGAACAGCTTTCTAAGCTCTCAGCCATAACTGACTGACTTTTCCTTTTTAATGAAGTTAAACCCAGATAGACTGGACCCTTTACTATACTGCTGCATACATGAAGCAAATGATGCCTGTCCACTAAAATTCCTGGATTCCCTCTTCACTGATCCTTGAATAGTATTGGTTTTCCTCAAGGATAGCATCAAATGCAGTGTGGTAATGCAGATGGGGCATTTCCATCTTACACAACAGTAATAGGTAGCATTCTATAGTACCCTTTACTATTGAAAAATACTAAAGACCATAATCATGTCTTTGCAAGGTTGCATGTAAAAGTTAAAAGAATGAAACTATCATTTGCACAAAAAGTGTTTTCCATTATTAATAGTATTTGCTAAACATTAACTATCCTGGTGATGAAAAATGTGCTTGCTTCTGTTTATCCCGCACACTATTCAGGTGTATAAGGATTGTTTACTCTTGTTAGGAAGAAAAGAAAAATTAATATGTAATTTAACCATCAACTATGGAGGCAGTGGAAGATCTCCAGAATTTGTGATGAGCAGCAACAGAGAGTATCTTAGCTTGCATATTTTAGCTTCCATAAAGAACATATGGTGAAACTACTGCATCCTATGAAACTGTTAATATCTTCATTATCAGTGGGATTATTCACGAGTTTATTAGATCATCAACGTAAATAAACTGGGATCATAATCCAGATTCCAGAGTATAGTATCCAAAGAAACCAAGTCTAAAAGTTTCAAGGGGAAGGAGGCAGCCAACACATAAGACATCTTAATTGCTTGTTAGCTGTGGAACAAAAGATGACATCAAAAGAAGACCATTTTAATACTATAAACATTCTTGTGCCCTGTGGAAGGGCAGAAATTATTAAAAAACCAAAAAACATTTTTCTTGTGTACATATGCTGGTAATTGATTTATAATAGTGATGACCTAGACCATGTCAGTTGAAAACTTGTATAGCTTGAAATATCCTACACTAATCAAATTACTGACTGAATTTTTCAAAGCATCTAAATGAATAATAGAAATTATTGATGATGAGCAACAGAAATAGAGATGATCTACTTAAGCTAGCCTACCTTGGAGAAAAAACAGTCCCATTCAAAGGCTAATTTAAACTACCTTCAAGCTATCGCACCTTCATTGCTACAATCCATATACCTGCAGGGCATTCTGCTCTGTTGTGTTCCATGCCGCTACCACAAAGCATTACAAGAAGTATTTTCTTATCATTCTTTGCCTGCATCTGAACAGGATTTTCACAGAGGAAATTACAGCTTTTGTTAGTGAGATCTCACTGAGAATGTATGAGTTTTAGTTAATTAATAGTGTGGAACATAGGTACTGCCACTCTTACCATACTAGAAGTAGGAAATACGGAAGTTTTCTGATTTTTTTTTTTTTTAAGGAGATCCTAATAGCTATCCTCACCAGAAAATCCACTACACAAACTTGGTATATGTTACTCAGTTGGTTTAAATTTATAAGGATCATTATTTTTAATATTCATATATTTTAAAATATACAGGAATATGCCATTCCAAAAGAAATTATGACACTTTATAGAAGAAAATGTGTTTAATGGAGATATGATTAAGGACAAGCATTTAATAGAACACAGTGATCCTGGCAAACCATGGCTTTTCAGAAAAATTGTCTAAACCCTATCTCATTTCACAGATGGAAGCTCACTAAATTGTCAATATTTCTGTAGTAAGGGATTTTGAATTGTCATGCACCACTGGGCTCAACCCATCCTGGAAATTGCTTGAGTATCCTCCCAGGTACTCATTAAAATAAAATAACTGTCTGAAACAATAAATCTGCCCTTCTTCATCTTTTGAGTTCAGCCTTTTGCTTTGACCTCCACAAAACTTGGAGGAAATGTTTATCATTAAGGAGGGAAGAGAGACTTTAGCCTCTCCTCCTTTTAATGTCACCCTAGAAGAGAGATATGCATCCAACCATACTTTGCTTCCTAGGAGGAAATCTGCTATTTTGCTCTCAACAGGCATCTTGCAGTATTTCCCCAGAATGCAAAGATCTGTCTCCTGGAGCAAAGCCTGCTCTGAGCCTTTGGATGGTCCTGGCACTGATACTTCTTGCCACCTCCTGTCACAGATACCTGAGGACACTGAGAAGTAGTTCACTGTACTGGAACAGGATTACGATACAGTCATTCAATGGTAGTAGCAATGTAATGGATACACGGCATGAATCTAGTCTGATCCAACCATTAAATCAGATTCCACTTCCACTCCTTACTGAGTGGATTGGCAGAGGCAGGGACAAGGAAAATCCTTACCTTTTGAAATACACTTAACCATTCTCAGTTTGCACCTGAAATTTATCCTACTTTATTTAGCAGTAGCAGAGACTAAGTGTCAGCAACTCCGCATAACTTAAAACTTATTCCATGTAATACCTATTTGCAGTAGGTTACTCAAAGCCAATCTTGTTATTCACAATTAATGACTGTATCAGGACTTGCCAGAGAAATCAGTGCAGGGAGGAATTAGCCTTCCAGAGCAGGGAGGAATTAACCATCGGAATCTGCTACATCTGTCTTAGAAGAACACAGAACCCTGTTCTGGGCTTCAGCTCTGTGTTGCTATGTCAGAACTCAGTAAACCGCTTCCCTGGAAATTACAGTAGCCTGGCCCATTGAATAAAACAGTCTCAGAGAGTACACAGGAATGAGATTTTACCCATACACACAGAGATAATGTCTGAAAGGACTGTAAGTTAACCAGACACATGCAGAACAGCTGCGTTACTCTCTGGTTCTTTCCATCAGCAGTTTCTGACTTTACAACTCAGGAGAAAATCCAGATGGAGTCTCCACCATCTGCAATGCCTCAATTCATATCCCACTGAAATTACTAAAGCACCCAATGATATCTTTAAATTCCAGATCAAAATCTGAAGGCCAGAAAGTGTTTTTGTAGGACACAAATAACACAAAGAGATACATATTGGAACTTCAAAATAATTTTAATAAGATCCTATAAACTATGGAAACAATATGACAGCCAAACACTTGCTTTTCCAGATCCCCGGAGTTCAGCTAAGCTGTTTTACCAAGAGCTTTGTGAACCTGAACAGGCAAATCTTTCTTAAAAAATTAGTCAAATATTCTCATTTGAATTAACTGTAAATCTGCTTCCTGTGGCAGCGCAGGAAGAGCTGGCCTCTAATGGATTTTGGCTGAATTTAATAACCCAGTACCCTCCTTTTGGTGAGATGAGTGGTACCAGCTCATTTCCAACTCACTTCATTTTAGGTGTACAGAGATCATTTAGCTATAGAAATCCATGTCCTACACAGGTAAAATCACTCCAACTATGACAAGCTACCTTTTGTTTTCACACAGCTTTTAGTTTGTCCCAGTCTTGGTTATACGTGTTTCAACTCTTGAAATCACAGGGGAGATATCAGTTCATACCTGCCTCAGGGATGTCGGTGCCAAGTATTTGATGATCTTCAGTCTTTATTGCAGCACTTTCACCTCATTTTATTTTTTATTTTTGCTAACAGAATATTCATCATTCCAGCTGGCAATTTTTGTAATACCCAAGAGCCAAAAAGCTTAGCAGAGTCTGCTTTCTGGACAGCTTTAAAGTAATGAAAACAAGGTAAAAGGTTGAGGAAGGGAATAAAGCGTACAACAAGACAGAGGTAAGGACTCCTGTGACCTACTTGGTTTTTGCAAACATAAGGTATAAAATTATGTGTCACTGAGTGTTCCAGCTTCTGAACATCCTCATGAAAAAAAAAAAAAAAAGGAAGAAAAAAAATCTGTACTAACAAAAAAACAGGTTTTCCATTTTGCCTTTGCACTTCATCTATTCTCTATTAACTGCCCTCTTCATTTGTTTGCTCAATCGTCTCTCGAGGAGATAAAAGGGTTTCATTAAAGCACAGCCTAATGCTGTCAGTAGCAGGAGAGCTGCCAATCCTGGCAGTTCTACTAAGCCTATTAAATTGACCCAAGCATGCTAATACTTAGTAAATTGCTTCTATTCACTGCAGTCCTTTGAAAATATTCCTTTATCTCTTATGGAAAACTAAGTTATGCAATACAAATTAGTAAGAAAAAAAGAGACCCCATACTCTACCTTGTCATTATATAGTTCTGTCCTAAGAGAAGCAGTAGCACACTACCACTTGTAACTTCCACTGTATGAGAATCACTTCTTGAGGCTGCAGAAGGCTCTAACTACAGCTTCATGAAAGTATTGTTTCAGAGACCACTAAGATGAAATGAACATTGGATAGTCAAAACAGAACTTTTCTTCCCTCTAATTTCCTGTCCTAACCTATTTGCACAGCAGATTTTCTAAACCTATCTGAAGGACACATGTTGTTAGTACAGTTCATCTCTAATTTATCCAGCAGGCAAAAACCCCCAAGAGATTCTGCTAACCAGTGGCATCTTCCATAACTGCCATAGTACTTAACATTGTAGAAAATTCTCAAAAGAATAACATGTGAACTACATAACCGTACTAGCTGGCATCACTCCTTAGCAAAATAAATGCCTTTATCCTCCTTAGTACCATTTGTCTTTCTTTAGGGCTCCACAGCTGCAGCTATTACTTCATGTTGCATTGAAGCAAGAGTTTTTTAAAGAAACAAAGCACAGAATGTTCATCTCTTACATAAGAGAACAAATCTGTAGCTATAGAAGTGCTTCAGTTCAACAAAATAATCTATGAGTCTTCTAAAAGATAAACTGAGAGTACTCATGTTTAAGTAATGTAGTAAACACAGGGGATGTGAGGGAAGGAGAGGGGAGGCAGTGGGCACCACCCTGATGACTCATAAGAAATATACTCAATTAGCATCATGATTTATTTAAGTGCACTTTCACCTGAAAACCGTTGTCAGGCAAATGGAGAAACAACAGTGGAGCAATCCCATGGCATTTTTCCATCCATTTGTGATGACCATAATGGAAAACATTGTCCAGCAACAGCTGATTTTTTTACTCATTCTGGTTTTTTGGGTTTTGTAAAGGGTAGTGAAGTCTTTACTTACTTTAATTCACAAAAAAACCCAACACTGTCATAGAGGTGGAAAAAGTACCTTGGTTCTGTGAATAGACAGGATCATGTTTTAAAGTCAAAACCTAAGCTGCGCCAGTAAGAAATGAAACACTAATCTTTGTAAGTGCTTAGCAGAGAAAAACTAATAGTGTACATGCCTATTATTGTACATAGTGCAGAATTTACATCACAGCTACTCCAGTGAGGCTAACAACACATAGGCAATTCTGCACAGAACTAGAACATATACTGAGGAAAATCAGCAAGTAGCTTCATCAAGTACTGTCTCTTTCCTTCCCCAAGGAAAGAGAAATTATAATGAAGCCACTTAGAGCAGGTGACAATTGTGTCACATAGCCACAGCTATGGTGAAGCCTTCAAATAAAGGGCAGCTTGACATTTAGACAGTGATGAATTAGGCTTCTTCGCAATCAGCCTCAGCAATTCTCCTCCATGTTATTTCATTAATATATTCCAAATCCTTGCAGAGGAAAACAGTGCTTACACTAGATAATGGTACAGTCTGCAGACCTCTTCTCAAACACCTGCGTTTTCCTGTACTACTGCACAGGAGAACACAAAATACAGATGAGTTAGAGCAAAGGAAGTACTTCTGTGAACAAATTTTTTTTAGGAAAAATGGCCACACTTTTTCTGTTTTATTTCAAATTAACCAGTGCCTCAGCATCCAGGCCTTTATACTCCTTTTGTCATGGGCTTAACCCTCCAACTAATTGGAATGACCTCAGTGCATGCTTGACCAGGGTATAAATGGAGTCCTCCCAAAGGCATTTTGAGTTAGTTTTATTGAACTAAAAGGACATTCCAGACCTGATCTTTCCCCTTAGACTGGGACACCCTAAGGAACACCATTTAAGCACACTTCTCCTGATTAAGTTCTCACCCCACTTTAGTGAACATGTGTTTTCTATTGGATATATCCCTGAGTGAGTCCTCACACCTTCACGTTTGAGAGTACAATTTTTGCATATGGACCTTTGAGTGGGAGGTTTTCCCATTGTGAGTGAATGCACACGCACTTTGGTTCATCATTCTAGAAGGAATATTCCTTAAAGCTTAGAAATTGGTTAGCAGTAATATATTTCTGCCTGACTCTGAACTTGTAATTCCCTTTTGTCAGAGGGAGTGCAAAGCAATTTTGGTTACAATAAATCCACATTTTGGGTAGCTATTGCTGTTTTTTGGGTATGTATTTTGTAGCGTCACCTTGCAACCAAATGATTCCCGTTGTTTGGGGGAACACCTTAAGAAAGGACCATGTGTGAAGAAACAAGTGACATTTGTCTTCCAACTTATGTTTATATAAAAGATGGTATTTTTTTATTAACAATTATCTCTTTAAAAGCCACGTTGAGGAAACTGGTATTGTTTAAAAAATCAACGTGTTAAATAAAAAACAAAACAATTTTTCTTCAACTACTAACTGTAGTTCAAGACACAGAATTGAGAAACCAATAAAATCATTTATAAGAAACTTGTAGTATTTTTGTGAACAACTGTTGATCTATCTAAATGAACTTTGTACTTCTAGGAAATATGATTAATATATAAGGAAGAAAAAGGTTAAAAGCAGGTCGGTGACATAGGGCAAGGGTTCTTCAACTCAGAGACGCCTTGCCTCTAACGATGCATAATGTTCAATCCCCATATTTCAGAGCACTAATGACACTGTAACTAGATACAGAAGACAAGAATTATTAAATGCTACCCACCCTTGACTTTTACAGGAAACTCCCATGAGACTTACAGAAATTCCTTGGCTGCACAAAACCGAGTAAGGTGCATGGCAAACACAGCTTTCAGGATTTGCCCTTCAAAAACATCACAAGTGTAAGAGAGACAGAAAATGTTAACATTTTATTTGTTTTGATCATATAAAGGTTATAACTCTCTGACACAATTCTTTTAGAGCCATCTTGTTGGGAAAATAAACAACTGAATATAATACATGTAATTTAATTAGTTTTCTACCCAAAAGATGAGTGTTTAGTATGGTATCTTCTTCTAGTACTCTTTTAAAAAAATAAATGTTTCGGTCACACTGTAAACTTTATACAACATTGTTTAAACCACTGGAACATGAAGAAAGTGCTTTTATGAACAGTTAGGTGTTAAAAGATTGATTCTGGATAGAAATATGCGTATGACTAAGTTAAAGATGTTATTTTTCTGAAGAACACTTTTAGGCCAAAATCCATTAAAACTCCACGCAGCTGCAGACCACAAAGCAAAGCACAAAAATCTAGAGACGCTGAGTTCTCTTTCAGAGCTCACCTGACCAGACAAGTAAATCAGACAACATTATTCAATCTAACTAAAACAGGGCAAACCCACCACCTCAAATAAATCTAGATATAGCAATAAACAATTGAAAAGCTTTTGTTCTTTAACAATCTTAGGACTGCCTATTTATTTGAAGCTTCAGTAACCTTCTGCTATACTAGCTGTTTATCAACAACTCATTGAACAACAGTTTTTCTATTTGCGAACACTTGAGGGAAGCACAGGTTTGGACAGTCAGTTTCAGAAATAATTGAAAGTCACTGTGCAGGCTTCAGCTACCTAGAGCGACCAAACATCAGCTGCCGCTTGTCTACGGAGCAAAGCGCTTACGTTTTATCCTACAGAACAAAAGCACACATGTAGACCAAATATCTTATTGGGTTTTAATTTAACTTATGTCCTATTAAAACCATTTACATAGAACATTAATGTGTTTCACATCACTTTCCTATGATATGTAATTACCTTCTATTACTATAAAGGTAGAACAGAGTATCATCTAACGCTTTTACAAAGCGTACAATCAAGAGGCGTCACAGAAATACGCACTTTTTGGAGCTGTTACAATCAGTGTATAGTACAGGCTAGCAGGCACCTCTCTTAATTTTTGTTTTTTAAATAAATACAGGAATTTGACGACAAAAGGGTCCTACGGTACTCAATGCCTCTTGACAGCTGTAACTAAACAGAACATACTAGTATCCAGGTATATAATCAGCAAATTTTGCTAAGGCAAGCATGAGTAGGTCAGCTTTTAATTTTACACTTCTACCAAAACTTTGAGTTAAAGAAGGTGTACATGTGCGCTTAAATTTTCCTGCCTCCCTACAGACGACAGTGAGATCCTCTTGCCCCACATCTTCTTTAAACTTTGGAAAGAAGCCCTGACTCAGGGGCACTCGCCTTAATGAGATTTTGGATTTCTTTGAATTTTGGATGTTCTTTATCAGCTACCAGCTGCAGCAATACAGCCTCGCTAGTAGTAACTATAATTCCAGTACGAGCGAGACGCTGAAAGAGAAAAGAGCAGAGAGAGAATAATGTGAGATACTCAAAATACAAATGAGTATACATTTGTAAAAAAAGATAAGATGGTCTTTTTATAAACATCTCCTATTAACAAAAAGTATTGCCAGTTCCATTCCAACATGTTTTAGCAGTGCCATTTATAAAGCTAGGATGGAAAATTATTGCTTTTAGACTCTACCGAGTTAAAAAGGTGCCATGGATTACAAATAAGGTTTCCTACTTGGACAGATTTAATATCCACTCTTTTATTAACAACCCTTTGCCTTTGCATGGTCTAATAATAGCTTTCTTCACTTTAATGGAGATTTGGAAGGCCTAGAGGAAAAGAAAATATCAAGGTCCAAGTAACAGTTGCAATAATGGCTCCCAGTCTCGTGAGGCTCTTAAGTTGAAACAATGTAGATAGTTGCCCCAGCTCTCCTACTCCTTACAGTGACACGTTTGTTTAAACCACACACAAAGAAGAAAGAAAAACAGGAAAATCAAAATTAAATATTATATCAACTTTTCCAATGTATAGTTTTCTAGGAATACAAACAAAAAGCACTGTAAAAGAACCTTGCCTTCTGAGAAAATATGAAGGAACAATGTGAATGTCTTCTCTTTAGACCCCAAACATAACACAGAGTACCTCAAAGAGATTGGCACTGGCTTATACTCTTCTTCTAAGCCTAAGTAAAACTGATACAGTTTTGGGGTTAGTAGGAAGGATGAAATGAATGTGCTAAGCATACTGGATGATTTTCGAGGAAAGCAAAAGTTTTCTTAGAACAGTCCTCTGGACAAATGAAAGTGGCAAGGGTGTGTTGCACCCACACCACAGAAACAAGCAGAAGAGATGCAGATGAGAACAGAAAATCAGTAGGTACAGACTGAGCTGGTTCAACTCAAAACCAAACAGTGACACAAGTAATCTTCATCAAATAAGAGACTAAGAACAGCCATAATCTTGGCCAGTTGGGATGAATTATTTAATCAATGGAACACCAAGTTTTGTTTTGGTTTTTTTTTCCTGGTTTCTGAGATTTTTAATCACAAGCACAAAACATTTTTAAGCACACATTAGAAGCAGAGAGAGTAATAACTCTTTAGGGTCATCCAGACAGATATGAAAGCTTCAGCTATCAATCAAACTGCACTTCCTAGTTATTTCTGTTGAGCTATTCACGTTTGTAACCAGCACCATCAAAACATGTACTTAGGTGAGAGGAAACATGGAGAACTGAAGAGGCAGGTTAGATGAGATGAGGTTTATTTGAAGTGCTGATTGTTAACACAACAAGGTCATTCTTTATAATTCTTGAAGGGTCACTGTGGACAGAAGAGGTCTATGTTAATGGGAAAAAAAAGTTGTACCCATCTTCCCAGAAAAGTAGGATAAAGATCCAGAGAATCCAAAGCAATGAACTACATACTGGTTCATGAGGTAGAGAGCAAGTCTGCACAAGAGACAATGTTACTCTCACTAATTAAAAGAACATGACTAGAAACTGTTAGCTGTATGGTGACACTAAGGCAAGATCACCCAGTGCTTTGGTATTTTACCAACTTCCCTAAGAAATGTATCACCATGGTGAATCAGGATTACTGACATGCCCAGTACATGAGCCCTTCTCCTGCTCTTAAGTATGTCTACCTCCTGTCCAGTCTATCCCTCCTGTCCAGTCTATCTGCTGTAGAAAGGTTCTACAGCACAAAAGGAGATAGTGTTGGTATGTGCTGCCATAGAGGAGGACATTTGGCCATATAATTGGCTGGCTCATCAAAGCAAGATAGGAAACATTCTTTGAATTATATTTTAATGATGACTACTTAAGGGATCACATCGAAACCATCTTCTTTGTGCCTGGAGAGAAAATATTTCATGGTCACAAGCAGATAGCCCAAGCCAAACACCAGTAACAGCTGCTCACAGTGCTCACTTGCTCACCTTGCCTTCCCACGGGTTGATACCTTTTGGAATTTGGGTTTGGTGTTTCCAAAAGCAAGGAAGAAACGTTTTATCAGGGCTTGTAGTGACAGGATAATTGTGAATGGATTGAAGCTTAAGGAGGGCAGATTTAGACTGGACATTAGAAAGAAATGCTTTACAGTAAAGGTGGTGACAGACTGAACCTGGTTATCCTGGGATGTTGTGGATGTCTCTAGCCAGAGGTGTTCAAGTTGATAGGGCCATGTTGGATGAGGTCTAATGGAAGGTGTCCCTGGCTGTAGCAGAGGAGTTAGAAACAAGATGATCTTCACTGTCCTTTCCAAACCAAACCATTCTACGAATCTATGGCTAAGAAGTTACCTGAAACTGACAAGTTTGCCTGGATTCCAGCTTTTTGCAACCAACCATGCTTTAGGATAACTGATACCTTTTTAAATAGAAAACCAAAGCCAGCTTGGCTCCTGTAACCCCTATTACTGTGAATAAACTCCTCCACTTGCAGGCACAGTGAAAGCGATCTAAAAAGAAATGCACAGTAAGGGAAATAGATGGCAGTTTTTCAGTATTTGTTTTATCTGTTACTTCTGCTGCTGCACCACATTGACTTGGGAAGTCCATTATTTCAGCCATTCCCGCACTCCATGCGTCACTGTGCTTGACAAGACAGATGACATTAAGCTTCACTTAATCAGTCATGGGTTTCATTAAATGCTATATGTCGGTGATTCCCCTTTAGCCTTTAATTCTCTCGTTCATGTGAAAAGGAAGAAATTAAAACCCTTCTCCAAATCTATGAAAAAAAGTATAAACTTCTGTAGTTACTGTTAGTTTCATTTTCCAAATAAATGTCAGGGCCCAAGGCAAAACTTGCAACACAATGTATGTATCAGTCTGTTATTCCCCATATGGATGCCTGTAGGCAAGGTAAAGAGCTCACCAGCAAAAAATCATTTGTACAAATTTGCTACTACAGAGTGGTGCACGCTTTTAAATCTTCACGATACACTCATCTCCACTTTCTCTAGTTAGACTAAGCTCTTAGAAGGGGGTGGGGAAAAGCTTTACTATAATCACAGAGTCTTGAGATTAAGCTTTAATTTGCAATGATGAAGGAGAGCAGAGGGAGGGACAGACATACAAGAAGGAGCTTTGAGGAGGATCACTTACTATATTCCATTGTATTTCAAGGAATTTCAATACAACAAATACTGTTTGGAATGACAAAATCAAACTCTGTAGCACTTTTAATCTGCTGTATAGACAACACTCTAAGACAGTATCTAGAAGGCTCATATAGGTTGTACAGAGTAACCTAGATTGTGTGGAACAATCACTTTTCAAATCCAGGTGTCCCAAATTCCATGATTTAAATTACAACTTAGGGAGGGAAAATAAGGCAGTAATTCTTCTCTGTCCTGGAAGCTATTCTGAGAACCAGGGCATGCACCTCAATTTATTAAGTTTGCGTTTATCCAGTGCTTACTATCCTTAGAAATTCCTTCTTCGTTTACAATGTGCAAGGAAATTAACATATGGACCCAAAATGGAGAAAGTCTTGACTAAGAAACTTACCTCAAGTGCAAACATTCTGTCCATCATGCTTCTTGATGAGGTTGCATCAGCTACTATATGAACTTCCAGACCTCTGCCAACTAATTCCAACGCTGTTTGCTGGATGCAGACATGAGTCTACAGAGGAGAAATCAAAGGCAAGAAAGTCACTGAGAAACCATTATTATAAAACATGAGTGGCATAATGCCAAAATACAGTACATAATTAACTAGTATTTGAACTCATTTTTCTGCATTACTAATGTACTCAATGTGACTTTTAAATGCCAACCAGGCTTGAGACAAGATCCTGTAGCTAACAAATAATTCATTTCATATTTTATTGTAAGATAATATCAAAGACAAATAACACAAGGATAATTCAATCTGTAGAGGACATCTCTAAGCAATACAAATTTACCTTTTTTTTTTATATATATAATTACAGAAAGCAGTACTTAACACTACTGTTGGCAAACAGACATTAACACAAAACAGAAAAAGGTAGGCAAGGTACATACTTCTACTCCAAACAGGACAACGCTACGGACTCCAGGGATCTCAGCTAATGCTGCCTCCACTTCTGGCAATACCATTGAAAATTTTGTTTTAGGAAGCACAACTTTAGCTCCTGTTAAATCAATTTCTTGCACAGTGCTCCCAAGACCTTTGGGATACTGTTCAGTTACAATGACTGGAATTCCTAAGAGCCGTGCACCTTGGAGCTGCAAGACAGCAAGGAGGAAAGTGTAAAAAAAAAAAAAAAAAAAAAAAAAAAAT
>VWZE01003514.1:27618-38087 GCA_013396675.1 Eubucco bourcierii
AAAAAATTATTAAATAATTATATTAGCAAAGACATTGTTATTACCTGAAACTGAATAACCAGTAAGCTGGCTTTGTATAAACCAGTAATTTATATTTGTGATCAAAACTCTCTACAAGAGTGAAAACAAAAAACTGTACCAGTCTTTGGCCCACGCTGATGATGTCACCAAAGTATTTGATGGCAGGGCGGAATCGCTCTTGCATATCACAACAGAAAAACACAGTGCTTGATGGTGTCAGGTTGCCCAAAGTAGTCATCTGAGAAACAAAACAAAGGTTATACTTCCTGTGTCAATGATGATCTTTTCAGAAAAGCTGAAAAGAACACGAGAGAGTTTGCAAAGTAAGACCTAAGATTCTTTAAGGTCAAAACAAGACATATATGTTTTTCAAGAGTGGTTTTGGTACCATTCTAAATCTGAAAGAACAACTGATACTGAGCAATACAGTAGAGTCATCAAGAGGTAATCAAGATTTTATTAAGTGTGAGACATTTACACTTAATGTAAGCATAAATGGAAATTTCCAAACCTGAAGCAAGATAATGGAGCATAGTGCCTAAAGTACTGTAAAAAAAAAAAACCAAAAGTGCTAACAGTATTTTAAAAACTACAATTCTTGGAACTGACAGAAAACCACAATAAGCTGAAATTCAAAAAAGTCAGACTTACACTTACTTTGAATACGCTATGTATACACGTTTTGTATACAGTATCTTTTAGCATTAGTCTGATGAAAATCCAAAGGCTAGACTAAAAGCAGAGAAGTTTGTCTATATTACAACCAGAAACTGAATGAATATATCTTAATGGTAAAAATAATCTCCCAAACTTTCCATCGTACGGGCTAAAAATGTCACATAAAAGGGTGGGATATGGAAAAGAAGAAATTGAAGACTGCATTTGCTCACACTTTGAAAGAGTGTTTTGTATTTGTATGAAAATCAGTTGCACTACTTGCAGAAGCAAAGGATAAGGCTTTGGCTGATAGCTACAGGGAAAGTAAGCAGGTAGATGCTATCATCTAATTTCAAGGCAACTCAAGAGAAATTCAATCCATTCAGGAGTTTTTCAGCAGACTGATAAATCAAATTGAATGAACTGCTTCTGGGAAATAGTTGTTAATTGCATAGACTTTATTTTTTGCAAACCAAGGTTGTGATGTCTCAAAATTACAAAGTCTATAAAACAGTAGATTTTGGAAGAGCAGGTATTGGGTTTACATGTCAAGGTTTTGGTAGTGGGGGGAAAAAGGCAGGGGTAGCCAGAAACTGCCCCATGTTGGACAGAGCCAATGCTGGCCAGCTCCAAAATGGACCTGCTGCTGACCGATGCTGGTGGCATCATTGTAGTAATATCTTTAGGAAGGGGTTAAAAAAAAAACCCACTGTGCAACAGCAGATGGAAGAAAGGAGTGAGAAAATGTGAGGAAAAAAAAACCTGCCAGCACCAGGATGACTGAAGAAGAAAGGAGAGAAGGTGCTCCAGGAATTGGATAAGGGATCCTCCTGCAGCCTATGGTAAAGATCACAGCAAGGCAGGCTGCCCTCCTGCAGCCCATAAGGACCCTGAGCCAGAACCAATGGATGCACCTGAAGGAGGCTGTAGCCCCATGGGAAGTCTGTGCTGGAGTAGGCTCCTGGCAACATCTGTGGCCTCATGGACAGGAGCCCAAGCTGCATGAAGCTTGCTGGCAGGACTTGTGGCCCTGCAGAGGATCCATGCTGGCACAATCTGTTCCTGAAGGACTACACTCTGTGAAAGGGATTCCAGCTGAAGCAGTCTGTGAAAGACTGTCTTGTGTGGAAAGGACCCCTACTGAGAAAGCTTTCGAAGGACTGTCTCTCATTGAAGTGACCCCATGCTGGAGCACACCAAGAGTGTAAGGAGGGAAAAGCATGTGCTGGTTTGAGGTTAATTGGAATACTTTAATGAGATAAATTAGATCATTTGCTGTGAAAAGAAAGTAATAGTGATGTCTATATCACTCATTTGTTCTGCTGAGAGACACAAAAACAAGCAACATAAAGTCAGTCAGTTTCTATCTGGCTGCCGTTTGCTTCACTAATTCCTCTGCCTGGACCTGTGTAACTCAAACTAATTATTCTGCTTCTAACTCCATAACTGGCAATTTCACCTCTGCATGTAAGACTTGGGTATAAGGGTGGGGGTGGAAAGGACGGGAGTTGCTTTTAAAGTCCTTCTGGGTTGTTCTGCTGTTCAGAAAGGGGTTTGTGTTTCTGTATTATTTTTAACTTGTATATAATTGTATACAGTTGTAAAGATCTGTAAACATTGTGTATATATGCTTGTATATTTGTGCCACACTGTCAATATAGCTTCACTCTTTAACTTCCAGCTAGATGAGTTAGTCTGGTGAATTTGTGGAGAGATGGGAAGCTCCTAAACTACCAGAGAGCACTAGAGATGAAGTGTTGTGAATTGACCACAACCCTCATTTCCCATCCCTCTCTGCTACTAGTAGGGAAGAGGTAGAAAAGCCAGAAGCAAAACTGAGCCTGAGAAGAAAGGAAGGATGCAGGGAGGCTATTTTTACATTTGTTATTTCTCATTTTCTGCTCTGTTATTGACTGGCAAAAAATTACTTTTCTCAAGTATTTCAGATTCTCTGAATCTGCTTTGCCTGTGATGGTAACTAACAAGTGATCATCCTGTCCTTGACCCACAAGTTTTGACGTATTTTCTCCCACAGTCCTTTAGAGAAGAGAAAGTGATGGAGCAGCCTGGTGGGAATCTGGCAGACAGCCAAGGTCAACTCACCACAAGGTACTTGGAAATCCTTAAATACTGGTCCCAGATCTTTCAGTGATTCACCATTCCTAGATCTTTCAGTGATTCACCATTCCTCCTGAACAAAATATCTTTTACCTCAGTTTCCAAGGCTAAAACACTACAGTAATGGCCACACTCAACCATACAAAACAGCCTGTTCAAACTGTTGAGAAAATTACCTGATTGTTTTTGTTGTAAATGTTGAATTCCCACACCTCTCAGATTCAGTGCACCACTACTGCCAAACAGCAAACCTTCATAATCACAGCTCCTCCAGTCCTTGTGGACGAAACAGCAATACTATTAATAGTTACAGAGGCAAATATAATAACAAGCATGAAGCAAAGTATAGAATTGTTAGGCTGGAAAAGACCTTTAAGGTCACATTAAGTGCCTAACACTATCAAGTCTGCTCTAACACTGGATACACTGACACCACAGAAGACAGAGGAAAGTCACAACAGTTATAAGGGAAATCTATTCCACTAGGAAGCCAGAGTTGTACTGAGATTACAGAAACTGGCGGTATCTCAGTCCTTGGAGGTTTTCAGCATTCAGCAATGCAACAGCAGATACGATCAAGAACAGCCTTTGCACAGGAGTTACAGAAGGTAGAATCTATATACCTCTCCTAAACAACACTTCTGAAATTCTAGACCATGTAACAAATGAGGCCTGGGATTGAGAATTCCTGAAAATAAAATCAAACATTGAATAACTGCCTTGCTCTTGAACATTGCTCATCTACATACTTGAGCAATGAAGAAGTCATTTTGTGTCAAGTACTAACATACAATTCAACACCACAGTAAGCACCTACTGTGACTCGTTCTACTCTGGCACTTAATACCACTGGAGTAGTCAATCATGACATTTAACTTTCCAACCACTCAGCAGGAAAAATAAGAGTAATTAGAATAGACAATATTTATAAGCGTGCTTCCTACCCAGAAACCTTGTCATTCTGTCTTGGCATTTATACTGCAAGTAAATGTCATTTTTATTTTTCTGTAAAGCATTCAGTAAGGGTGGTGAGGCACTGGAACAGGTTGCCCAGGGAGGTTGTGGATGCTCCCTCCCTGGATGTGTTCAAGGCCAGATTGGATGAGGCCTTGAGTAACCTGTACTAGTGGGAGGTGTCCCTGCCTATGGCAGGGGGTTGGAACTAGATGATCCTTGAGGTCCCTTCCAACCTTACCATTCTATGATTCTATGATTCTATGATTCTATGATTCCACCACTTTAATATAATTTGAACTACTGCAAAGTATCATGGATTGTACAGTGACCTACATGGAATTAGTCTACTGTCTTAGCATACACCTTTCCACGCCAAGGCAGTAGGTGGCATTACCATCCTTATCTGAGGGACAAGCACTAACAGACTAAGAGGACCTTCAAGAAGCTGCATAGTCTGCTTCTACAGAAGGATCAACTAAACACAAATTCTTTACAGATGCCAGCCTGGTCTCACCCATAAGCAATACATAATTTACAGAGCTCACTCACAATCCATTCCACAGCCATTTAAAAGCATTATTTTCAGTTCTGTCCACAACAAATTTGAAACGTAAGAGCATTACCAACCTCCTTCATGTGCAAAACCATGCACAAACACCTATTACTACACCTCATGACTCACATACAGTCTCCCTTTTGATCTTCCTCTCCCCTCTGCTATCCTAAAACATATCTAACACTATCAATCTTTCCTCCTACAAATTAAACATTTTCATTCCCCCTCCCTGCGGTGCTTTTCAAATTGTGGTCTACAGTGAGGCCCCCAATACCACTGTAGCAATAGTATTTCTCTGCCTATACTACTTCTTCAGAACCTCGTAGAGCCTCAGAGAACGGTGGTCAACTCAGAGCTTTTGTAGGCCTTGTTCAGTTTGTACTTTCCAGTATGCTATCTTCTCTGTCCATAACTCAGAATACTTAAGACTCTCGAGGTATATTTTAACCTCAAAATCATCTCTTGAACTCTCTCTGGAGTTAAATCCAGTTAGCGACCAGTCACAAGTGATGTTCCCCAGGGCTCGGTACTGGCACCAGTTCTCTTTAATATATCAATGATCTGCATGAGCAGATTGAGTGCACTCTCATTACGTTTGCAGATGACATTAAATTGTGTGGGAATGCTGATCTATTTGAGGAGAAGAAGGTTCTGCAAAGAGATCTGGACAGACTGGATCAGTGGGCCAAGATCACCTGTATGAAGTTTAACAATGTCAAGTTGCTGGGTCCTGCAACTAACCCCCTGCAATGCCATAGGCTTAGGACAGTGGTTGGAAAGGTGACTGATGGAAAAGGACCTGGGCATGCTGACTGACAGACAGCTGAACATGAGCCATCAGTATGCACAGATGGCCAAGGTCAACAGAATCCTGGGCCTGTATCAAGAATAGTGTGGCCACTAGGAGTTAGGGAAGTCATCATGTCCCTGTACTCTGCACTGGTGAGGCCACACCTAAAATACTTGGTTTTGGCCCCCTTCATTGCAAGAAGGATACTGAGGCACTTGAGCATGTCCAAAGGGCAGAAAAGCTAGTGAAGTTTCTAGAGAAAAGGTCTTGTGAGAAGTGGCTGAGGGAACTGGAGACAAGTCTCAAAAAAGGAGGCTGAGGGGAAACTGACTTCTCTCTACATCTACCTGAAAGGAGGTTGTAGTGAGGTGTGAGTCAAGCCTCTCATCTCTCATATCAAGTGATAGGATGAGAGGAAATGGCCTGAACTTGTTGCCAGGGGAGGTTTAGATTGGATATTAGGGAAAATTTCTTTGTCAAGAGTGGTATTACAATTGTTTGCCCAGGGAGACAGTTATGTCATTGTCCCTGGAGGTGTTTAAGAAACATACAGATGTGTACTTTCACACATGGCACTTCAGCACACAGCTTAATAGCCATGATGGAGTTAGGTTGATGGTCAGACTTGATGATCTTAGAAGTCTTTTCCAACCAAAACCAATTATATAACTCTGTAAGAGACTGGAATTGGCGTGAGTGGTCATGGTTTCTCTGGTGAGGGTTTTCAGTGCATAGGTGGGTGAGGTTGTTGCATTCTATTTTATCCCTTGTTATATATGACCTTCTTTACCATTGTTGTTATTTCTATTGGTCATTCATTCTTTGTATTGCTTTATTAAACTCTCCTTATTTCAAGCTGTAAGCTCTTCCATTTTGTTCCCAGTCTCTGCTGCCCATCCTACCAGGGGGAAAGGTTGGGGACACTTGTGTGAGTGGCTGCGTGAGGCTTGGCTGCAGCCAGGCCTGACACCACAACAGTCTGTTTTAGCAGACAATGTCTTGCCTGACAGGTTGAGATAACAAAAATCCTTATCAAAACCTGTTAAAAGAACCTTGCTATACACACTTTTCATATTAGCTAAATAATTTACAGTGACAATGTGGGTCCATCTGTTTGCATGTTGATATTACATAAATCCTTATGTCCTCTGCGTATTCTCCACAGTTATAGTCATGTGTCAGGGAAATGGATCAGGTCTGTGACATCACTGTATCAGATAGTGTTGACGTATGATATGACTATAGCACTGGTCATGGGGTTAAGCTGGTATTTGGATGCGGCGTTCTTGTTTATTGGAAGTCTCACCCCAGCTACAGGCAGGACTTTCCCAGCTTTTGAGAACTTTTAATATTCTCAGGGTGTCCAAGCAAGCAAGCCCTTTTTTTGCTGTGCCTGCTGAATGTGTCCCAGGTCTTGTTCAGGGTTACAAAATTTTTTTCCACAAATACCATCTACAAATCTGCCCTGAGGCTGGATATTTATGAGTGGCAAGATTCATGGGAGAGTATGGGCAAGTGTCTAGGGCAGAAGTGACCTCCAAATTAAGTCCAAGGCACACCACCCACGTAGCAGAAGTTGCTACAAAGGGCATAACTATCATAAGCCATCTCATTGGTAGGAAAGGCAAACCTGGACAAATGGTAAATGAGTTGGCTGGACAGCTCTGGCAATTAAAGAGAAGTCTCTCTCCCTCCATATAGCCCTGCATTTCAGCTGCAAAGTATCTGTCCTGGCAAGGGCCAAGGCAAGGGCCATGTGTGCACAATAGTGGAGTAACCCCTGAATGGCTAGACATGTATCCTGTGCCATGTCCTGCTGCCCAGAATACCATCCTAGCCCTTGAAAAACAAGTCTTATGGTGACATACCACCCATGACTGAACTGAATCAGACAACTGGACCAAAGGGTGTTGAATGGGTTTATCACATCTCTTACCATACTTCATATGGTATAGAATAATGGGTTGATGATGGCCTGGTTCAGTTAGGATAGGGTTAGTTTTCTTCGCAAGCAGTTGTGTGGGGTCACACCCAAGATGGCCTGCAGAATCAACAATGAGGTAGTCAATAACATAACATCACAACTGATACATGAGGGGTGATTGGCTTGGGAGGTCACAGTAGATCTCTGGCAAAGACTTCTCGCACGTGGATGGGTGAGGGTGTTGCATTTTATATTACTTGTTGTTATATGCATCTTTCTTTACTCATTCCTCTTGTTCATTAGGTTTTTGTGCAGTTCTATTAATCTCTCCTTAAGCTATGGGGTTTTGCATTTTCCTGCAGTATTTCCTTCCCATCCTACCACAGGGAGGGCTGAAGGGGGCAGTTACATGGGACTCAGCTGGAGCTGAACTTAAAAATTTAACAGTATAGTTATTTGGAGCATTGTGTCCAGTTCTGAGCTCCCCAGCTCAAGAAGATGCTTAAGGAACCCAGATATCTCTCTCATGAGAAATGTCACTTTATGGTGAGGGTGACAGAGCATCTGAACAGGCTGCCCAGAGAGGTTGTGGGGTCTCTTTCTCTAGAGACTTTCAAGATCCATCTGGATGCATTCCTGTCTGGCCTGCCCCAGGTGTCCTGCTTTGGCAGAGGGTTTCAACTCAATGATCTCTAGATCTGAATTCTAGGATTCTATGATTATTTCCACCTTATCACAGGAATTACTTCTACCTCTGTTGCTTCCATTCTGAACTGGATCTCATTTCACCTTTTTTCTCCAGTTGTCAGGAAAAGCCTGCTCTCTCATATGCTTGCAACTCCTTTGAGCTTTCTGCAAAAACAGTATTTGCCCTAAATTTCCGCAATGAGATGGATGATGGAATATTTACAAACCGTGGATTTGGAAAAGTTCTTATAATGCTCAATTCGGTGTTATTCTGATCTGACAGTGAAGCACAGAAGAAAACCAATTGCCTTTCCAGTCAGGGAGCATCCTCATTAGACTTACACTGAGTCCATATCTACAACAGACATCACAGAGAAAAATCTTGCACCTGTTTTCCCATTATTAACTTGGTTTGATATGACCTATACCTTCATATTACTACAAGTGGTACCATAAAGTTGGAATCTTTTACAAAATCTAAACACAAGTAATTCCTATATTAATTTTCATATTTATTTCGTATTCACTTTTAGTCCAAATAAAACCATGCAACACATGGTAGAATAAAAAGAAACTAGAAAAAAAAAAGCAGATCAAAAAAAGCAGCACAAGGTGTCACTTGGAATAGCTGATGTGGAAAGTACAAAGCACAGCAGAAAGTAGTCCAAAATTAAGTTTTATAAGCAGTAGTTAATGCGAACCATAAGTCTCACAGAAGTACCTGCTATGTAAAAAGGAAAGTTTGTGTTTATGGGTTCTTAAGTGCCCACATAAATCCTACCACTTTCCCACTCTCAGAGCCCTTTATCTCCCTTTCCATGGCCACCACATAAGGACATGGAACAACTCCACCTCTCATTTCCTCACAATAAAAACCACAACCATCCACACAGATCTAGTGCCACACCCCACCAGTGATCTAGGGTGGGGGCAAACCTACAACCAAATATCAAAGCCTGGGCAACTGTATCTAAACTTATCCATTTGTTTTGCTTCATTTCTGTGTTCACCACCAGGATATTCTTTCCTCCAGATAAGTTACTCACAGCACAACCAGAACAAGTACATTAGGTGGACATATGACCTGATGACTTCCTAGAGAAGTCATCCCTAGGACACTGCACAGATCCAGGATTTAAAGGTATCCTGTCACAAGTTACAAACAACTTGAAATCCTGCTCTAGAAAAAAAAAAAAGAAAAAAATCAGTTGGAAAAGGACATGTGTTTTCTCACACCTATTTCACGTCTGCTGATTATTATTAATCATACAAAATAAGACTGTGATGAAGTACTGTAATTATAGAATCAGCTTTACAAAAATATTCATATATACTGGCTCTATCTATTCTTTGCTGTTTCAACTTCAGGAAAACATTACATATTCAAAATGCAGTTTTCCTCTGCTATCTGTAATGAATAAGGAAATGGTGAAATAATCCCATGTGACAACACTATCACCTTAAAAATTTCTCGCTATGGTTACTTATTAAAAGGGCAGAATAGGGAAGAATTTGCAGCCATGGTGTTTCAAGGATGGCATTAAAAAAAACATGAAGAAAAGTAGATGCCTATCCTATTTTCTTGTCCTTAATTTCTAAAAGAAAATGTGTAAGATTCAGTTTTGCTTTGTGGCCTACCTTTTCAAGAAAAAAAGACACAAATAACTGAATAAATTTTTTTTTTTTTTTGGAGGGGGGAAGAATAGGTTATAAGAACGGGTTACAATTTAGGAATATAAATGTTTATTTTATGCTAAGCTGAAGTGTAGCCTTTTATATTCAATTCAACACTTTAAAACAGAAAAATTAACTAGAGAAGCAGATAATGCTAATAAAGACTACAAAATTCATCATCAAAATAATCAAAATGCTTGTTACAGAATAAAGATAGACAATCAAGTAGTTGGGATTTGAGAAAACCTGCCTTCAGTATTTTCAGTCCCTTTTTTGTCCCTTTAATGTTCTGAGTGCTGCTTCTTAAAATATACAAATGTACAACCATTGTGTTTACTTGTAACACTAACGTATCAGAATTCATAACTGTACCTTTGGGGAAAAAAAAACAAACCAAAACAAAACCAAACAAAAGGACAAAAAAAAACTCAAAACAACCCGTAGCAAACAACTCCCCTCACCTGACTCATAGCTTTAAACTTAAGCTTTGGCTTTTCCTGATCTTCAGAAAAGGATTTAGGCTCTTGATTTAATTACTTCTCTTTCCAAAGCACTGATATGCAACAATATTAGATATGTGTAGAAAGAGTGAAAAATCTATGTATGAATAGTTCTATTTTATTTAGCTTCTATTTGAGCAATAATTAGGAATTGTTTTGTAAGCAGACTTCTGTGAGACACACTTGAGACATCAATATGTTTTTTTATAAAACACCTTAAAGTACAGATGCTTTATAAAATGATTTAAATAATATTTTTTCCCCTTTAGCTCTAGCATCTTAAGGTTACACATTTGTAAACACAGAGCACAAGTACTGCTGAAGAGAAATCACCTTGAAGTTATGACAATGACTATGAAATAGCCTCTCTGGGGCATACATTCAAATGCTGCCTGAGCTATAATGAGCATAGCTGTCTTGTTCTTCTGATACCTCTAAAGCGTTTTCCTTTACTGCTTTTCTCCTCCAAAAGCAGCTACAATAGTTACAGCAAAAAAACAATAGTTTTGGTATCACTACTTAACTGCATTTAGCATTAGAAGAAGTTAAAGTGGTCCTGTATTTCCCTGCCATAACTAGAAATAT
>VWZE01003514.1:43717-57251 GCA_013396675.1 Eubucco bourcierii
GAGTTTGTGTTTTGGGATTGGTTTTGGGTTTTTGTTTGTTTGTTTTGATGGTGGTGGTGGTGTTTTGGAGGGTTTTTTTGTTTGTTTGGGGTTGTTTGGGTTTTGGGTTTGGGTTTTTTTGGGGGTGGGGGGGCTGTTTACTAGTGAGGATAGATTTATGCAATGTCAAGGAAGTAGATTCCTTCAAAATCTGGATGTGGAGGGGTTCTTCTAGTGCAGATGACTATTACCTCCTGTATATCAAGACAAAGAACAAGCAGGGAGGTGGTCCCAGGCATCCAGAGCAGGAGCTGCTCTTCCATCCTCCCTGTCCAAGGTCTTGAAGGCAGGTGAGCACAACTGCCCCATCTTTATACACATATGAAGGTAAAGGCTGATAGCAACCGTGTTCACCATGAAGCTCAGGTGTCCTTACCAAGTGACATCTGACTTTGAGCTTTATCAGCATCTTAGCTCCACTTGTATCGTACTGTACCATCTTGGATCCTTTTGCATTTCAAATTCTCTCTCTTGTCCCAGCAACTTCACTGGCAGTCTTTTCACATGTGGTCTAATTTTTCTTCTGACAACCCTTGAGCAGCTTGCTGTGCTTGCATAGTACTGTCCCATAGAGGGAGACAGTTCTGATTGAAGCAGATCTCGACTGATTTTTTTACTCTCCTGACTGTAGTCATCTTCCATTTTCAAAGTATTACCCTGAGACATGAAGTTGGGAAGGAATACCTCAAAGATCACCAGATGGATGTAAGTAAGATACTCTTACCCTTCATGTGCCTTTTAATCATCCAGTTCCTGTGGCAGTGCAGATCAAACTGCCTTTAATTAAATAGCAGATATATGACCCTGTCACAAATATGAAGCTCTAGCCTATCTAGATAAACTAGCATAGCAGGTTTTTGCTTCAAAGAAAGAAAACAGGATGTGCTGCACTATACAGGGAAAGTGTCCAATGATCCACATTACATTGGTCTAAAAAACAGATCTATGCTTTACCCAGTTAGAAAAACAAAAGCATATAAGAGCATTGTAGCATGTTTTTGGCATTTCATATTGCAAGTAATGTGTGATTTGCCCTCACAAAGAATAAATGAAAACATAACTTCTACTAGAAGATCAGTGTTACTGACCTCCAACCATGGGGGGGGTGGGGTGTGGTGTGGGTGTGTTTTGTTTGTTTGTTTGGGGTTTTTTTTGTTTGTTTTTTTGTTTGTTTTGGGGTTTTGTGGGTTTTGTTTGTTTGTTTTGTTTTGTTGGGGTTTTTTTGGGGGGTAGGGGAGGTTTGGGATTTTTTGGGTGTTTTTTGTTTGTTTTTTTTTTATGATACTGTCAGTCTCACAATTACAAGTACACTATATGCTGAAGTCATAAAAAGTAATATAACTATAGCAAATATGTCCCTTGAGTGGTAAAGTACAACACACACTAGAAAAACAGAAAATGTTATCGAGTACTGAATCATGTAAGTTTTAAAATGAAGGCCAAATTTCCTTAGCCTAATTCCAAAATATTTCTATCTATCACAAAATCACAGAATTAACCAGGTTGGAAAAGACTTCTAAGATTATTGAGTAAAACACATCCTCTAACCCATCTAATTAACTAAACTGTGGTACTAAGTGCCTCATCCAGCCTCCTCTTAAACTCTTCCAGGGATGGTGACTCCCCACCTCCCTGGTCATCCCATTCCAATGCCAATTACTCTTTCTGTAAAGAGCTTCTTCCTAACGTCCAGCCTAAACCTCCCCTGGTGCAGTTTGAGATTCCGTCCTCTTGTTCTATATCAAGCCTTCCTTCTACACAAGATCAACAGCATTCTTCTGGGGTACAAGGCTCTGCCTTCTGCATGCGACTTCCTTTCCTGCAGCAGAACTGGACATGGTCATCTGATCTGTAGCCTCTAAAAACATGGTTTTTTGCTTGGTTTCAGCAGTTAAGGAGCTCTTCCACATGAGCTGGGATGTATAAGGTGAGGTTATGCCATGGCCACTTTAAAAGGTGAGGCACACAGCTGGATTCCAGATGAAAGGTTAAAATTCAGGGCATTAAAAAATGAACTTCTTACTACATAGTATTATTTCAGTGTCACTTAGTTCCCTGGTGATGTTTCAGAATTACTTTCACCCTACCTCCTGCTTTTATTCCCCATGAAAGTATGCCACAAATATGTTGTTAAAACAATAACATTATTACAAAATCCTTTCTTAGAAGTTGCACCTTGTCTTGCAAACCTGTATAAAGCTACCTTGTAACAATACAACCGCATTATCATGAAGCTCAGCACACGAAGCTTAGTTTTGCTGTCCTGGCTGAACTGTTGACTTTAATATGTCAGGCTAGATCTCCATTGTAGTTTAAAACTACCCTAGATACTGGGCTTACAGCCAGGTTTACTTGTTATCTGTACTATATACCTGAGGTAATGTCCTTTGTGCTGACTCTGTAGAAATTCTACTGATAATGAAGGGGGGAAGACTTTGCAAGAAGGCTTGCACACTCCGGAGTCATGCCAAGGGCAACACGTACTTCCCTGTGTCATAACTAACACAGCCACATTAGCCACTTCCATTTATATCATCTACCAGAACATTTTATTAATACTGTGCAAAATCCTTTTCAAGAAATGTCCATACTTTTGCTGTATGTATGCTCTGTGTATGGGACAGCAGGGGCTTGGTGAATGGCAAACTTACCTTGAGATCAGACAACCCAAGCATTGTTCATATGTGAGCTAATTAGCTTGCAGGTGTGTTGATGCTGTACATGTGAATGACAGGGTTTTGCAACAGAATGGGTGGAAATAAGTGTGACTGTCAAAGAGCTTCTGGAATTTCCTGGAATAATAAAGCGCTCTTAAACTGGAAGAAGGAAGCACTCTGCAGCTGGTAAGTTTTGTCTCCTTGCAGGGCTTGGGAATGAGTTAATACTACTAATGTTTTCAGCCTTACTTTCAGTGGTGCACAGCGATAGGACAAGAGGCAGTGGGCACAAACTAGGAGACAGGAAGTCCCATCTGAACATAACAATGTTACTTTGAGAGTGACGCAGCATTGGATCCGCCTGCCCAGAGAGATAGTGGAGTTTCCTTCTCTGGACACCTCCGAAGTGCATCTGGACACATTTCTGTAGAACCTGATCTAGGTGAACCTGCTTTAGCATGGGGATCAGACTAGATGAAGTCCAGACGTCCTTTCAAACCTTTACTGTTTTGGGATCCTGTGTATCACAAAGTACAATGGACAACATTGGGAATATTTAGCAACTATTTATTCAGAATCAGGTATTGCTGCCAAATGTTTGCAGGGCACAGAATTATTTGGAATTACACTTACTGTTGGTCTCAGTTTCTTTTTAAGTTGGCTGAAAATTTTATTGAAATACTAATGTGGATGTACAAACATACGCTTTGCCAGTCAGGTAAGATCTCACAAAATAAGAAAGGTCTTTTATCATCAGCTGGCTTCAAGCTGGCTAATGACACTGGTAGAGTGGTTAAGCTGTGCTTTATGAATCTGTTTTGTTGCCTGAACATTGATGAGCCTGAAACCATATGGAATTTCCTTTATGATATAAATATCTGCATTGCTTACAGTGACTCTTCCATCATCTGTATGTGAATTAGTTTTTGTAAGTTATTTACAATTTCTGCTTATTTTTTCCTTTGAATCAATATCTTTTGGTCACAAAGAACTCTAGTTCTCACGGTCAACATAGTTTTGAGTGTTGTCTGTCCTGTGCCATAGTCTGTTCTTAAACGTTTGACTAATTTGCACATTTTGCATCAGATAAGCCAGGAGAGCCTTTGGCATCCTGGCATGTATCAGGAACAGTGTGGCCAGTAGGACAACAGAGATTATACTTCCCCTGTACTCAGCACTGGTCAGGCCACACCTTGAGTACTGCATCCAGTTCTGGGCTCTTAAATTCAGGATAGATCTTGAGGTACTGGAATGTGTCCAGAGAAGGGTGATTAAGCTGGTGAGAGGCCTAGAGCACAAGCCCTGTGAGGAGAGACTGAGGGAGCTGGGATTGTTTAGCCTGGAGAAGAGAAGGCTCAGGGATGACCTCATTGCTGTCTACAATAACCTTAAAAGAGGTTGTAGCCAGGTGGGAGTCGGTCTCCTTCCAGGCAACCAGCAACAGAACAAGGGGACACACTCTCAAGTTGTGCCAGAGGAGGTATAGGCTGGACATTAGGAGGAAGTTCTTCACAGAGAGAGTGATTTGCATTGGAATGGGCTGCCCAGGGAGGTGGTGGAGTTGCTGTCCCTGGAGGTGTCCAAGAAAAGATAAGGCATTTAGTGCCATGGTCTAGTTGATTGGATAGGGCTGGTTGGACTGCATGATTTTGGAGGTCTCTCCCAACCTGGTTGATTCTATGGTTTTATGATTCTATGATTCTGAGAGTTAGTCACAAGCTACTCTTAGAAGAAATCCCCATGCAAGTTGTTCTTTGGATTGTGTAGTTTCTCTCCAGTTCCACAAAACTTTTCTAGTTTCATCAATTCTGTTTTATAACCAGAATTCTTTTGTGTGTGTGTGTGTGTGTGTAGCTTTGGTTGTTTGTTTAGTTTTGGTTGGTTTTTTTTTCTTTTTTCTATAAGGCAGAAACATTACAAAATTCCTAAGCTGCATTGGAGAGATCTCTAGAGTTCTACTGTCTCAACAAACCTTTTGTACTTGTCCTTGGAAGAAGTTAATACACTGCTCAGCAGGCAATATCCTTTCACTTAGTCACGTGTCTAAAGTGGCACCTTGTTCTCTTCATTCACTCTGTCACCATTTGTGAACCTTTGCAGTTCATCTAATTGATGCACAGAGACACCAAGTAATCAGGGAGTTATCATAGAAGTCTAGGTTCCTCAAGTAAACAGATTTTTTAAATTATTATTTCTTTTCATGTCAGAGATTTTTTTTTTTCTTGAAAATGAGTCTCTTATTCACAAATGAATCATTGCCAGTTCAGCTTGCTTCCCGGTTTTGTTGTCATCTCTGTTACACTCTGCTTTGTTTGCTAAATGTTTTGACGTTGTCTCTTTGTCCTCAGTTATTGTAGCTTTTGGGTTTTACACAATAGCTGTAATAAATGTATTCAAGTGTTCATATTACTAACATAATAGTACAGACTCTACGTAATATTATATATACAGCTATTGATTTTAGCTGCAGCAGCAGGGGCAATATTTTCTGAGCAGTCTTTTGTGTGGTGTGTGTGAGCCATGAGTGTATGGAAGTTCACCTGCAACTCACAGAGCTGCTAAAGCATCACCCTGGAGGAGGGTAATCCCGTGGCAGGAGCAAGGATTGAAGAGAGATGGTCACATTTAGAAGTAGAAGAGGAGACTTATGTTGAGAAGGTGGATTCTTTTGCAGAAGGACCAGCCCTTTGCCATCAGCACGCTGAGGTAGCCTTTTCCACACTGGAAGATGTAAATTATGGTCAAGAACTTTTGGTAGGTAGGTGACACTTCTTCCACAAATGAAGTTGTTCAGTTTTTTTGAATTGGGTTAATAACAGCAAGGTATCTGGTCTGGACACAGTGGTACATGTAACATAGCTGAAATGCTTGCGGTTAGAAGCACCTCCCTGACAGAGACGGGAGGGCCCTGGCAAGGCACCTTCCAGCTCTTCTCTCACAACCTGGTGCAAGCTCCTGTGGTTGCAGCATGTCAAGTCTTGCCACCACCACAGGCAGCCAGATCCTGGTAGGACAGCTTTCCAGAGCTGGTTGGAGCATGCAGAGTTTTGTTATGAGATCTGTAGCTGTGCAGCACAAAGTATGAAGCCTAGCTTTGGCAGGTAATATCACTGAGTGAACAAATCAGCCTTTAACCTGTAAAAAGACAAGTAGATTATTTAGAGCTAAACTCTGTAGTATTAAGTGCAACCAGACTGTTGCCCTCTCTGCTCCTTTCTCCATGTGAATAGCTGCCTGAATTAACAAAGTGCTTCTATCATATCTTACCTTGGCATTTGTTTTACTTACTTTCCTCTTTGGCATGGTTTCTGACATACACTGGAAATTGTATTTCCACTCTTATGAGGTATACCAGCAAATTGCAAAGTAGAGGAAACTATCAATGATTTTTTAAGGAGAAAACAAGTAGCTTCTGTCTCCTCTTTCACTGTCAGCATTCATCTCAAATGTACTTATTTTTAAATCAACCACCTCAGCCCTCAGTTTCCCAGTTCTGAATATTTTATTTTGAGTGTGTAATTCACGAACTCAAGAGCTCCTTCAAAAGATTTTAACTTGACTACTACCATTTGGAACATCTGCCTGACAAACTTTTGCATTAGCAGCTACTGAATGACACATGGTTTTTGTTCCAGGAGATTCATAAGTTTAATTCCAGGAGTGCTCAATCCACAAGGGATTTTGCATTAACTAAACAATTAAGGTCCCTTGCCTCCAGTTTCCTTCTTCTTTTTTTTTTTTTTTAATTTTTTAAATTTATTTTTTAATTAATTAGAATAACAGAACATAGTAAAAAGAAGAGGTCAAGAGCACAGATCACAGATATTTTTAGGTAGGATCTATTGTCAGTATGTTTGAGAGACCAGAATCATTGCTGAGGGTTTGGTGACACCAGCACAATTAATAGATTATATTTCTTTATGGCAAAACAGAATGGCAATTGATCCATTTTGCAAACAAATACATAAAAATGTCTGAGACAGTACTCACAAAAAACATTTCTTGAATTGAGTTTTAGGGCTATAGCACTGTATTGCTGTTTACCACCGGAGTTTCCACTCAGACCGTCTGAGACCAAAGCAGCCTCAGTGGAGTTGTTGGAGGTGTGTGATCAACTGTCCAGTGCTGCCAGAGACTGCAGCATGCTCAGCAGACTTCTGTGCGTTGGGAACTGTAGGTCCTTCTCTGGCACATAGCCCATCTGACCCACTTTATTGTGCTTGTAAAGAAGGGACAGGAAAGATGCTCTGCTTCTGCAAACTAAACTGCAAAGAACCTGAGCTCTTCCTCCTGGCCCAAGCGATTTCTAGAAGGGCCCTAAAAATGGTGGAGAGAGACTATTTACAAAGGCCTGCAATGATAGGACAAGGGACAATAGCTTCAAACTACAGAAGAGCAGATTTAGATTGGATGTTAGGAACACGTTCTGCACCATGAAGGCAACGGAACACTGGAACAAGTTGCCCAGGGAGGTAGTTGTGGCCCCATCCCTGGAGATATTCAAGGTGAGGCTCGACAGGGTTCAGGGCAACCTGATCTAGTTGAGAATGGCCCTGCTGACTGCATGGGGGCTGGACTAGATGACCTTTTGAAGTCTCTTCCAACCCAACCCATTCTATGATTCTGTGGTCCAGAGGAGGGTCACAAAAATGATCAGAGGACTGGAGCACGTCTGCTGCAAAGGCAGGCTAAGGGAGCTGGGGCTGTTCATCCTGGAGAAAAGGAGACTCCAGGGAGACCTAATAGTGACCTTTCAGCACCTGAAGGGGGCCTACGAGAAGGAGGGAGAGAGACTGTTTACAAAGGCCTGCAGTGATAGGACAAAGGGCAATGGCTTCAAGCTAGAAAAAGGCAGATTTAGATTGGATGTTAGGAACATGTTCTTTGCTATGAGGGTGACGGAACACTGGAACAGCTTGCCCAAGGTGGTGGTTGTGGCCCCATCCCTGGAGATATCCAAGGTGAGGCTCAGCATGGCTCTGGGTGACCTGATCTAGTTGAAGACGTCCCTGCTGACTGCAGGGATGATTTGGCTACGTGACCTTCAAACCTAGACCATCCTATAATTCTATGATTCTATGAAGTAAAAGCAAAATACGAAAAAAAGCTGAAGCAAAAGCTTATTTTTTTCCTTAAAGCTCTTTGCCCTTTTGGGGATTTCTGCTACCAGGTATAGGTTTTGTGAGACGATATGTTCGATGACAGGCTACAAAATGAATAGTCGTTCAAAGATGGGGTTAAAAAAAAACCAGTAATTTGAGTAGGGCTTTATTTATAAAAAGTGATGCAATGGAATATGAAAGGTCAAATTTATTGCCTGTGTATTTTCAGTGGGTTCAACTGAATGGCATTGGCAGCGTTCCTATGAGTCCTTTTAACGTCCCTTCTGTTTTCCTAATAATCCTTAGGGCTGCTTCAAAGTGGAATGATCTTATGAGTTATTTGGGGTTTAGAAAAGGAAAGGGAAAGCAGAACTCCGATGCTGACTGCAGGATTACCGCTTTGAACTGTCCATTGCTAGGTGCAATGCTGTAAGAATTTACAGTGATAGAATCTCTGCAATGACCAGCAGATGTCAGGCGTGTCAATTAGCCATTGTAATACAAATACTGACTGTTCAGAAAAGCTTGTACTATGGTTTTAAAACCTGCACCTTTGGAAACTGGACATTTCAATTTTTTATTTTTTTCTTTTTTAAAACAACTGCTTCTGGGTGACTTTAGTCTTAATGGCAGTAAACAGATCATTTTCTTGCAGCTTAAGAGACATTTATGTAGAACTGTATTTTTTTCAACAGAATGACATGAAAATGAGTCATACATATATGTGTTTTAGCATGTTATTAAAAGCATCAGACCCTATGCTATCTAGGCTATTACTTTAGTTGATTTCTCTTTACAGTTTCAAGGTCCTGCCAGGTTGTGTACTGAGAATAAGAGGGAGGTTTATTTATTAAACATGGACAGGACACGGGTGACAGAAGGCAAGATAGTGGGTTTATGAGATGCAGAAAGAATGATTTCCATTTACATTCTGTCTGAATATACAGATTTGTATCACAGTTGTGGGAATTGCCAATAGAACTTGTATATGAGAGCTAACACAAAGGTATTTTGTCATCCACTATCTGTCAGTGTCGTTAAGACTCATCTGAAACTGGGGATTCCCAGAATCCCCAGAAACTGTTCCCAGAAACTGTTTTTCTCTAGAAATAGTTTTTAGAAACTCTTTTTCTGATACCAAAGCAAGGCAGAGATTATCTTAACTAGGTCACACACTGTCTAAGAAGAATGGTATTTCTTCAGAACATCATAGGGAGAGGTTCAAGACAAATATAGACTATAGTATCAACATTTTAGTTAGGGAAGGTTTCTTTTTGTTTGGTATTATGAGCTAGCTGAGCAAATTGACTGATCTCAAAAAAATATTTGAAGATATTTTACTTTCCTGTACGCCACATTTCTCCAAAGAAAATTAGTTCTAATATGGCACAAAAAGAAGCCAAAGGTTATTCAAAAATAATTTGTATGTCTGGAGGAAACTTAGTACCTCAAGCTATTTCAGAATATAGATGACAAATGGCACAGTGACTCACTGTAGCAGAAATAGGCCAGTACAGGACCACACAAAAACAATGGAGAGTCATACTCACCGCTGTTTTTAATCATGAGCTGCCCAACAAAACCAGTTTGTTAACGGCAGATTACAGGTATTTGAGTAGATGTAAGCTTCTCTTCACAAAAATTGGATTTTTGGGGCTAGTAAAGTGGAAATGGGGTCATATTGCTTACAGTTCAAATGAGGTTTTCCTTGTCTTACAAAATAATATGGCTTCGTTATTGCAGTGATCTATGTGAGTGATTACAGTGCTTTCACATGCCATCAATGAGTAATTGCCTCTTCTATCTTTAATTTATAATTCTAGTGAAATGCTTGCAGAGAAAATGAGCTGAATGCATATGACAAACTTTTTGTGGACAAACTGTAGAACTTTAAGCCTTTGCAAAAAATGAGCTTGTGTAATCCTAGCAGGGAGCTTAAATATATTGTGTTCCCAGCAAATGGAAATTAGAGTCCTATGTGCTAGCAGGAAATGGATTTAAGACATAATCCTCCTCTCACTGTTTCTCGCTAGTTGATTTAGGCAGTTCTTGTGCTCTGAACTGACTTCTATGGATATGATTTTCAGGCACATAACTTACCCTCTGTATTTCACAGACTCATAGAACCGTAGAAAATCATCAAGTCCAACCACTGACCTAACATCACCATGGCCATTAAACCAAAATGCCACATCCACATGTTTCTTGAACACTGCCAGGGACAATGACTCCACTATCTCCCTGGGCAGTCTGTTCCAATGTCTGATCACTCTTTTCATAACGAATTTTTTCCTAATGTCCAATCTAAATCTCTGCTGGCACAATTTCAGGCCATATCCTCTCATTTTATCACCCGAAACTAGAGAGAAGAGACCAACTCCTGCCTCACTACAATGCCCTTTCAGGTAGTTGCAGAGACTAATGAGGTCTACCCTCAGCCTTCTTGTCTCCAGACTAAACAATTCCAGTTCCCTCAGCCATCCCTAGTAAGACAGGAACAGCTCCAGGTGGAAATAGGTCAGTGCATCTCCCGCTGCAAAGTAGCAATGAAGACTGATTTGATCCTATTGCAAAAGCAGTTCCTGACCATTTGATTTGAACTGTGACTAATGCAGGGTTTTTTTCAAATATGAATGAGAATTTGCTAAAAGGTTCCCAGTCTATTAAGAAATTGTGGATTTGTTAGGGGTAGAGGTATTTCATTTCACCCTGATAATAATCTAGTTTATTTAAAACTATCACAGTCATCTCTATCAGGTAATTTAATTAATTTATTTCCGACATTACTACTGTTCATGTGAAACTTTCTCTGGCTCTCTGCTGTTTCTTTGCAACTAATTTTACTGTAAATAGGCATACTCTAAGCAGAAGGACATTATTTGCTCAAAATTAGTTTTGACTTAATAATTTTCATATGTACCAGCATGTATTTATATTATTATGTCTATAACTTCTTCTGTGTGTGAGAATGCATGTCAGATTACTTGATGCACTGTCAGCTCAGGCCAGGTTACTGAGAATTAATCATAATATTTTAATTTTTAAAAAGTTGGGTTTTTTTAGGTAAAGTGTCTTTCCTCCCATAGCCACACAGCGTTATTTAATTTTAAAGACTGCTTCTCCCTTTACCTTTTTTTTTTCCATGCAAAATATGCAAACCCAACAGTAGAAGATTTTTTTTTTTTTTGCTTTACGTCACCTGGAGCAAATTTCTTGTTCAGTTGGAACACAATCTTCATGGTGGCTGTTACATGTACAAGAATGTTGACAGGAGGATGAGGAAAAGCATAGATGCTTCAGTGCTTCATTTCTTAAAAAGCTGTATCTACCTAACATGGGTGAGGAGGATAAAATTCAGGCTGTGATCTGCTTAGGAACTTTATATATTTTTACTGCATGCAGGGGATCCTGAGAAAGACTTAAGAAAATGAATCCAGACTATATCAGTTACACCAGATTCACTAGCACAAGAAAGCAAACTCGTTTACCCTCACAGAAATTTACCTCACTTAAGTGATAACCCCAATTTAATTCTTTAAAAAATAAACATTTCTTTCATCATTAACTGTAAATATCTGCAGAAGAAAACTTCAAGATATATATACACACTACATCTCAAAATTTATTATCTTTGTATTAGAATCATAGATTCATAGCATTATTTTGGTTGGAAAAGACCTCTGAGATCGCTGAGTCCAACCGACCTAAGGCCACCATGGTCATTAAAACATGACCCAAAGCGCCATGTCCATGTGTTGCTAGAACACCTCTACCACCTCCCTGAGAAGCCTATTCTATTGCCTGACCATTCTTTCAGTAGGAAAAAAATGCCTGACCATTCTTTCAGTAGGAAAAAAACTTCCTAACACACAATCAAAACCTCCCATGGCACAATTTCAGGCCATTTCATTCTATCGCCAGATACTAGAGAGAAGAGACCAATCCCCACCTCATGACAATCTCCTTTCATGTAGTTGTAAAGAGGATGTAATGTCCCCTAAGCTTCCTCTTCTCCAAACTAAGCAATTCCAGTTCCATCAGCTACCCCTCCTAAGACTTGTTCTCTAGACCCTTCACCAACTTTTTTGCCCTCCTCTGAACACATTCCAGTACCTCAATGTCCTTCTCATAGTAAGGGGCTCAAAACTTTATTTGAGGTGTGAATTGAGCACAGTATTTGAGGTGTGGCCTCACCAGTGCTGAGTACTGTGGCACAACCATCTCTCTACTCCTGCTGGAAAGTGATCTCTCTTCATTTTTCCCAGTGTGTAAGTGCAGCCCTCCATCCACACCCCAGCCACTTCTAGCTGCTTCTTTATCCCTACTGCATGAAATTAAATTTCCCAAACAAATGTTAGGGTATAATTTTGAAATGACACTAAAGCCCATGGCATTCCACATTTTGATCTGGGTATGACAGTAGAAAACTAGCAGATTGATCCAAATATTTTTCTCATTCTAAAAGCCAGGCCCTTCCTGGTATTTGTCATGAAGTTCGTTATTGTTCAGCCTGAATTTGTTACCAGTTCAATAGTTCACATATCCATGAGAAATGCAGCATTTTGCTGCAACATGCTTCAGTGCATCTGCTGGCACCTAACCAAACTGGCTGAAAGAAAGTACTGCACTGTAAGCAGTATACTGTTTTCCCTGTAGGAAGTACAGAGATTATGACTCTGTAGATTTTCCCTCTATTATGTTATAAACATTGTATTTCTTGAGATAGTGCATGGGACAGGACTCTTTTATTAGCCTTTGTCACCAGGCAGATTGTTCAAGCTGTCTGGGTTACACTAGAATACAAGAATCATAGAATCATAAAACAGCAGGGGTAGGAAGTGATCTCTGGAGATCATGGAGTCCAGTCCCCCTGCCAAAGTAGGATCACACAGAGCACATCACACAGGAACACCACCAGACAGGTCTTTGAAGGTGCACACCTTCTCTGTGCAGCCTATTTCAGTGCTCCATCACCCTTATGGGAAAGAAGTTTTTTCTCATGTTGAGGTGGAACTTCCTGCATTCCAGCTTGTATCTGCTGCCCCTTGTCCTATCACAGGGCACCACGGAAAAAGAGACTGGGCACTTCTTGATACCCACCCTTTAGATATTTGTAAGCATTAATAAGATCTCCTCTCAGTCTATGCTTTTCCAGGCTAAACAGCCCTAGGTCTTTCCTCATAAGAGAGGTTGCAGTGTTTTAATCACCCTTGTAGCCCTCTGTTGGACTCTCTCTGTTATAGCCCTGTCTTGAACTTAGGAGCCCAGAACTAGATGGAATACTTCAGATACGGTCTCACTAGGTAGATGTGATGTACCTAGTAGATGTAGGGAAAACTAAATGCACCCCAAGATACCACTGACCTTCTTGGCCACAAGGGCACATTACTGTCCCATGAATTCTCTCTTTCAAGAGAAGCGTGGCCAGCAGGGCAAGGGAGGTGATTCTGCCCCTTTACTCTGCTCTCGTCAGACCCCACCTGGAGTACTGTGTGCAGTTCTGGAACCCTCAGCACAGGAAGGACATGGAAGTGTTGGAGCGGGTCCAGAGGAGGGCCACAAAGATGATCAGAGGGCTGGAGCAGCTCTCCTATGAGGACAGGCTGAGGGAGTTGGGGCTCTTCAGCCTGGAGAAGAGAAGGCTTCGAGGGGACCTGATAGTAGCCTTCCAGTATCTGAAGGGGGCCTACAGGAAGGCTGGGGAAGGATTATTTACAAGGTCCTGCAATGACAGGA
>VWZE01003514.1:57288-71012 GCA_013396675.1 Eubucco bourcierii
TGGAACTAGATGATCCTTGAGGTCCCTTCCAACCTTACCATTCTATGATTCTATGATTCTATGATTCTATGAATAACTTACTGTCTGCCAGGGCTCCAAGGTCCTTCTCCCTGCAACTGATTTCCAGCAGGTCAGACCCAGGAAAGTACCTAGAATTTGGTGCTTGTCTACTGGTCACAGCTGGGAGAGAAGACACCTGTAGGCTGCTCAAGCTAGCTACATTAGAAGAGTCCTGCTGCTGCTGAAATACACTATTGAGGTCAGGAGCACCAACTGACAGTAATGGACAGAGCATGAATGATAGCACACATGCATTTTCCTTCCTCTCTTCACCTTAACCCCTCCACACAGAAACAATCTTCATCTCGGATACTTTACAAAATAAGCCACCAAATGGTGACACTCCATAGGAGGGTTTTTTGTTGTGTTGTTTTTCGGTTTTTTTTAAAATTTTGTTGGTTTTTTGCCTTTGCTTTCTTGTGTTGTGGTGTCTTGGTTGTTTTCATGTTTTGTTTCTTGATTTTTTTTGTCTTGTTTTTAATTTGTTTGTTTGTTTTCCTGGTGGTGGAAATCATTTGCTTGGTTTTTTTGTTTTGGGTATTTATGGAAAGGTATTTCTTTATTTCCTTTTTTTCAGATTTTTTTTTTCCTCTCTCGCTTTTGTGGCATACAAGTGGTGGAACCTTTTCACTAGTCATAAGTAGCATTGAAAAGCCAAAATAAATCAAGAGGGTGATAAATCTGATATATTAGTTTATATTCTGTTGCAATACATGCTACAGTGGGTCTAGGGTATTTTTAAAATCTATGATTTAGCATAGGAACTGCATAAGCTTTATGGTTGTAGTAGCAACCCTGAGTAAGTTTGCAGATGACATGAAGCTTGCTGGCTGTCCCAGTCTACTAGAGGGTAGGGGAGTTTTATACTGGGCCTAGACAGGTTAGACTGGTGGTCCTAGGCTAGTTGTATGAAGTTCAACAAGGCCAAGTACCAGGTCCTGCACTTGGGTCACAAAACCCCCATAGTAAGCTACAGATGTGGAAATATATGGTTGGAAAGCTGCAACTTGGGAGAGTGACCTGGGGGTATTGGTTGATAGTCGACTGCAAATGAGTCAACAGTGTGCCTGGATGGTCAAGAAAGCCAGTGGGGTCCTGACTTGTGTTGGAATAGGTTGATGGCCATCCTCCTGTACTTGGCACTGGTGAGACCACACCTTGAGTACTGCATTCAGTTCTGAGCCCCTCACTGTAGGAGAGACATTGAGATGCTGGAGTGGTTCCAGAGAAGATCGATGAGGCTCTTGAAGGGCCTGGAGCACATGACCTGTGAGGAGTGTCTGCAGGAGCTGGGGTTGTTTAGGTGAGGGGACACCTCATCACTCTCTACTACTACCTGAAGGGAGGTTGGAGTGAGGAGTGGCCCAGCCTCTTCTCCTTGGTTACAAGAGACAGGACTAGATGAAATGGATGTAAGCTGTGCCAGGGGAGGTTTAGGCTGGACATAAGAAATGCTTCTTCACTGAAAGGGTTATGAAACATTGGAATGATCTGCCCAGGGCAGTAGTGGAGTTGTCTTCTCTTGGGTTGTTTAAGAAGCATGTGGATCTGGTGCTTAGGGACATGATTTAGTGTCAACCTCTCAGTGATGGGTTGAAGGTCAGACTGGATGATCTTGAAGTTGTCTCCCAACTAGATGTATTTTGTGATTCTGTGAACCTAAAATACATTCAGCACTTACAGTAAGATAGGTGTTGTAGTTTTAGGGAGCAGACAGATACTCTTACTATACCTTCTTTGCCTCAATTCTCAATAGTAGGACAGGCTGTCTTCAGGACAGCTGGCCTCCTGAGCTGGCAGGTGGGGTCAGGGAGCAGAACGGCCCCCCTGTAATCCAGAAGGAAGCAGTTAGGGAACCTGTTGAGCCTCTTGGATCCTCACATGTCTATGGGATGAGATGGGATCTAACCTAGGGTGATGAGAGAGCTGCAAACGAGCTGGCCAAGCCACTCTCTATCAGCAATCCTGGCTCACTTGAGAGGTCCCAGATGACTGGAGCTGGCCAATGTGGTGCCCATCCACAAGACGGGTCAGAAGGAGGACCCAGGAAATTAGAGACTTATCAGCCTGACCTCAGAGACAGGCAAGATTATGGAACAGATCATCCTGAGTCCAATCACAGCACCAGTGGATGGTTAAGGGGTCAGACCCAGCCAGCATGGATTTAGAAGGGACAGGTCCTGCTTGACCAACCTGATCTCTTTTTGTGATCAGGTGACCCACCTGGTGGATGTAGTGAAAGCTGTAGTCTACCTGGACTTCAGCAAGACCTCTGACACCATCTTCCATAGCAAACTCCTGGCCATGCTGGCAGCCCGTGCCTTGAACAGGGGCATTCTATGCTGGGTTAAGAACTGTCTGGATGACTGGGCCCAGAGAGTGGTGGTGAATGGTGCCACATGCAGTTGGCATCCAGTCACTAGTGGTGTGCCCCAGGAATCAGTGCTGGGCCCAGTTCTGCTTTGTATCTTCACTGATGATCTGGACGAAAGGATTGAGTCCATCATCAGTAAGTTTGCAGACAACACCAAGCTGGGAGCAAGTGTCAATGTGTTGGAGGGTCAGAGGGCTCTGCAGAGGGATCTGGACAGGCTGGAGAGATAGCCACAGTCCAATGCATGAGTTTTAACAAGGCCAAGTGCTGGGTTCTGCACCTTGGCCACAACAACCCCATGCAGCACCACAGGCTGGAGACAGAGTGGTTGGAGATCTACCAGGCAGAGAGGGCCCTGGGGCCACTGGCTGATAGTTGACTGAACATGAGTCATCAGTGTGCTCAGGTGGCCAAGGCAAATGGCATCCTGGCCTGTATCAGGAATGTTGTGGCCAGCAAGATGTACTTGTTTGAGGCTAATTGGAATATTTCAATGAAAAGAATTGTATTATAGGCTGTGAAAACAATGGTGATGTCTACGTCACTCATAGGCTTGATGAGATTTATAAGAACAAGGACACGAACATAGATAAGACACTCAGGCTTGGAGAGTCTCTCAGTCTCTCTCTGGGAGCCAGTGGGTCTTCTCTCTGCTGAGTAACCTAACTAACCACTCTACTTCTAAACCCCCTGGCCGATCCTCCAAACTCAGTTTGTGCATAAGTCAAACCCTGGGGTAAGGTAGAGTGGTGGGGAGAAGGTGGTAGGCTGGCTGGGAGCCCCTCCTGGGGATTCTGATTTCAGGGAGGAGTATCGTGTTTCTGTATTACCTTTAACTTGTATATTTCTGTAACTATTCCTGTATAGAGTGTATATATCTGCTTGTGCATTGTGCTAAGCTGTAAATAGAGCGTCTTAACTTCCAGCCGGCTAGATCTAGTCTGGGTGATTTTATAAATGTGGGGGGGCAGGGAACTCCCAAAACATCACACAGGAGCAGAGAAGTCATTCTGCCCCTGTATTCAGTACTGGTCAGGCCACACCTTGAGTACTGAGTCCAGTTCTGGGCTCCTCAATTAAAGAAAGATGTTGAGGCATTTGAACATGTCCAGACAAGGGCAACGAGGCTGATGAGGGGGCTGGAGCACAGTGCTTTGACGAGAGGCTGAGGGAGATGGGGTTGTTCAACCTACAGAAGAGGAGGTTCAGGGGTGACCTCACTGATGTCTACAACTACCTGAAAGGAGGTCGTGGCCAGGTGGAGGTTCGTCTCTTCTCCCAGGCCACCAGGGCCAGAATGAGGGGACACAGCCTCAAGCTGCCCCAGGGCAGGTTTAGGCTGGATGTTAGGAAGAAGTTCTTCACAGAGTGATTGCCCATCGGAATGCGCTGCCCAGGGAGGTGGTGGAGCCACCATCCCTGGAGGTGTTTAAAAGACTGGATGAGGCACTTAGAAGGTGTTAGGTTGGACTCGATGATCTCAAAGATCTTTTCCAACCTGGTTAGTTCTGTGATTCTTTCACCCCCCCTCCCAACCCGCAAAGGAGTAGAAGAAAATTCTTCACACAGGACTGGNGGGCTCCTCAATTAAAGAAAGATGTTGAGGCATTTGAACATGTCCAGACAAGGGCAACGAGGCTGATGAGGGGGCTGGAGCACAGTGCTTTGACGAGAGGCTGAGGGAGATGGGGTTGTTCAACCTACAGAAGAGGAGGTTCAGGGGTGACCTCACTGATGTCTACAACTACCTGAAAGGAGGTCGTGGCCAGGTGGAGGTTCGTCTCTTCTCCCAGGCCACCAGGGCCAGAATGAGGGGACACAGCCTCAAGCTGCCCCAGGGCAGGTTTAGGCTGGATGTTAGGAAGAAGTTCTTCACAGAGTGATTGCCCATCGGAATGCGCTGCCCAGGGAGGTGGTGGAGCCACCATCCCTGGAGGTGTTTAAAAGACTGGATGAGGCACTTAGAAGGTGTTAGGTTGGACTCGATGATCTCAAAGATCTTTTCCAACCTGGTTAGTTCTGTGATTCTTTCACCCCCCCTCCCAACCCGCAAAGGAGTAGAAGAAAATTCTTCACACAGGACTGGAAATCATTTGAAATTTAAATGAAAGTAGTATTCACAACTATAAAAACCAGTACAGAAACATACAAAATGCACAAATTCATATTCATGCTCAAAAAGCTCATTAGGTCAGAATCTTCCAAAGCCCTACCCACCCAACCAGGCCTCAATGTCTTCTCCATCCTGCCCCATACCTCCCTACCCAGGCCTAAATGACACAATAAAAATTACCCTGGCTGCTCAAGGCCAGGAGAAGGCTGCTGTCTCCCACAAAACAAGAGATAAGGGTCCAAGTTGGAAAGCAGAGAGAAGGAGAAGAGGGTAGAATAAACACAAATGTCTGCTTGTATAGGGGAGATGCAGGAATGATGGGATGGAATAACAAAAGATCACATTTTCTGGGGTCCACCTCCCTGCACCTATCTGGTCCTTCTTAAGACATCCACTCTTAAATCCATAATAATAGGTGTAAGAGATAAAACAGTTTTGATTTCAACAACCAATCCTTTGCTCAAAATTACAGCCTAATTTGCAAAGTTGGGCCTAACATTGTGATAAATAACTGATTCTTAGATTTGCAGTTCTTGACTAGGAAAATACACAACCATCCGCAGCACAGAGCAATGGTACTTCAACGTGTCTGAGTAAGTGGCAACCAACCCCAGCTTTCTATCACATCAACCATTTTGGCAAGTAGATGAACAGGTATAAAAGGTGGGACTACTCAGCCAGTGCTCAACCATAGTGATCTCTTCCATAGTGACCCCAGCAGTCCTCTCCTTTCCCTGTAATATACTGTGAAATTACATTAATCTGAACCATAAAGCACAATGTTGGTATAAGTACTGTTTGGTGTTTGTTGGTGCTTTGTAAATTGCAAAATTGCAAATTTGGCAATCTCACAGAATATGGTATTCAGAAATATAAGCAAGCCATGAAGAAGCCTGGAAGAGCCATGGATGTCTTCTATCTGGATCTCTGTAAAATCTCTGACATGATTCCCCATAATATCCTTCTCTCTAAAATGCAACAGATAATGGATTTGATGGGTGGACTGTTTGGTGGATAAGGAATGGTGGTTGGATGGCTGCATCCAGAGAGTGGTCAGTGGCTTAATGTCCAGATGGAAATCACTGGCAAGTGGCATTCCTCAGGGGTCCATACTGGCACCAGTGCTGTTTAATGTGTTTGTCAGTGACACAGACAGTGGGACTGAGTGAACCCTTGGAAAGTTTGCAGAGGACAGCAAGCTGAGTGGTGCGTTTGACGTGTCTGAGGGAAAAGATGTCATCCACAGGGATGGGCAACTTTGAGCAGTGGGTCTGTGTAAATCTCATGAGGTGCATGAGAAGTGTGGCCAGCAGATGAAGGGAGGTGATTCTCCTTATGTACTCTACCCTTGCGAGACCATACGTGGGTCTAGCTCTGGAGTCCTCAGTGTAAGGTTGGAGCGTATCCAGAGGAGGGCCACAAAACTTATAAGAGGGATGTAACACCCCTGCTGTGAGGACAGGCTGAAAGAGTTGGCATTGTCCTGCCTGGAAAAAAGAAGGCTCCAGTGAAACCTTTTTGGAGGCTTTCAGTACTTAAAGGGGGCCTTATAAGAGTGTTGAGACAGTGTTATTGGCAGGGTCTGTTGTGACAGGACAAAAAGTGATGTAAAAATAGAAGTGATTAGGCTAGATATAAGACTTTTTTTTTTAAGATAAGGCTAATGAAAAACAGAAACAGGTTGCCCAGAGATGTGGTTCTATCTCTGGAAATATTCAAGGTCAGACTTTGAGCAACCTGATCTAGTTGAAGATGTTCCTGCTCACTCTAAGGGGGTTAGACTACATAACCCTTAAAGATCTCTTCCAACCAAAACATTCTATGATTCCATGATTCTTGGGATGATTCTGTGATTCTATGAATATTTATATATATTTTTACTGTATCCCTTGTTTTTTTAAGGAAAAAAATGAAATCAATAATCAGACAACCAAAATTCAACACAAGTTCTAATGCTTGTGAAGGGATAGTTAACAAGAAGAGATAGTTAATTTTGAAAGTATGTGACATCCTACTCTTTTGAGAGCCTGGTTTCATACCACACTTCTGTCAGATAAGAGATTTTCAATATTCTGTAATACTGCTTCTGCCGATCAAAGCTGGCATCATGTCCATTAAAGGAGTCCACTGTGCAAGTAATGTGTCAAAACAGGCTACAACAGACTTTATGCAGACTTGAGTAAGAGACAGTATAGAATTTGGTTTAAATAATCTTAGTACTTGACTTAAAATGTTTAAAAAGCAATGCAACAGAAAACATGACTTAAAATTTTAAAATTTCTTCCCAATTTTACCCTTATAAAATAGTAGCCTCTGGTAGTCGTTAATAAGCGTAAGAAAGCTATATGTTAGTCAATATGCATGACATAAACTGCTGTAATAATTCCTTTTATGCTATATAGGCAATTATCCCCATTAAGTGTGCAAATTTTCTCTGCCTATTGTCATCGGCTGCTAAACATTTCACAAAATTTGCTCTGGCTTCAGCGTTTGAATTCCCAAAGAACCAGTCTAACAAATGAAGGAGCACAGGTTATTGCAACAAAAATATCTCAGTAATGATGTTAGTATAAACCTCTTAGTTCCAGGTTCATTTGGAGGGCTTTCTTCAGCTTCATTCTTTCATCATATGCTCCATAAGGCAAGTCCTCTGCAGAAGAGCCGTTTTTTTCTTCTTATTCAGAAGCATACATGAACTGTAAACCACATTTTCTTAAAAGACGGTATTGGCATATTGTCACTGTCAAAACCTAACAACTTGTGCCACAATCTTTTCATGTTGGATATTTTCTTCTATGCTTCATACATTATGTGTTAATTTAGTACTAAGGAAAACTATCAGATTCAGTATTTTTATTCCAAAAGTAAGATAACGTAGATTTCATTCACTTTTTACAGGTCTCTTAGAATTTGGTCTCGAGAGGTAAAAAATGATTAGTCAACAATAACGATCAAGTGAGGAAAGATACATGACATACATGAATGCAAATATCAAGTGTATAAAATATTAATCTGGATAACTATGTATAAATACTGAGAATTAATGATGCTGTTTTCTCCCACAGTAGCTTGTACAGACTATCCCATAACAGCCTATTATTAGATCAATTAAAGTTTCATTTTCCCAGACAAGATCATCCCATGTACTTCTTCAGTTAACAAGATGTACGCTTTCTTAGAATTATCTAAAAAATAAAGAGGATCAGTAATGGTAGAGGGATTAAAACCTTCATCCACCAGTCGAAATTTCTGTTGCTTGAATGTTCCAGTCATTTCCATGTTCTCCTAAATAAGAGATACATCAATCAATACACAATATACTTCTCTTTTGCTTACATTCACATTTTTTACTTGATATAAGGTTAATACTGCTTTTTCTCACAACAATGGAAAACTAGAACACTTGTGCTGCTATGGATAAACATCCAGACACACGGTGGGAAAATGTTACTGCCCTCTGCTTTCTGCATTGCTCCAGAAGGTCTGATACGGCGTAGTCTCAATTCAGCTTCTTCAGTTGTGTGCATTACAAAACTACAGATTATAAAGAATCTGAGTAAAAGCTGTCACTACCAAGAACTTCTTACTGACTGAAGTTACTGAAATTCTCTATGATCATTGTCACCTTAATTAAAGGGCTCAAAGAATCACATATTAAATCTGCCATGCTCATACTCAGTTATGTCCAAATGAGATGTATCTTTAGCATATAGTTCATAAAGTTTTCAAGCTTCTTATCAGTGCCACTAAGTTACCTGGAAAAAGCAGTGGGAGGCATCTCCAGTAAGCCATTTTTCTCTATCCTCCCTACCTACTTTCAGCCCTGCTTTATGACCTCACTCCCTATCTTTTGTCTTTACATTTTTTGTACATATGCAAGTTATCTATGAAAATGAAATTATTTACACTCTCACTTTTTTGTTTTCTTCCTAGTTGTATGCAGTCCATAGTATTACATTCACATTTTTAACTCTCTGGGAAAAGGACTGGGTTTTTTGTCTTGTTTTTTTGGTTTGTTTGTGTTTTTTTCCAAATCGGACAGTAGTTACAGAAAAAATACTAGTACAAAAGTAGGGATGGCTGTTGTGGTAGGCCTAAATAGGTCAAGTGGTCTTGTACATGTCCTGGCTTGCCCAGGCATGCTCCTCTGCTCCCCCTCCGTCTGTGCTGGGGGTGGTGGCCACAGGAAAGGGGACAAAAGCCCCAGCTTCACCTAATATGGGCAAACTGGGTAAATTGCCATTATGATTGGCTAATCTATGTCCAAAGGCCCATCAGTCTTGGGCTGAATGGATACAAAGGGATCAGCAGGTAGCACAAGGGTGCTCTCTGCTATTGTATCTGTGCCTGCTTACTATTGCATTGATCCTGAGCAGAGGCTCTGATGCCTCCATGCATTCCGCCTGCACAGCCAGTGTGACACCGTGCCGGGACTGCACACCGCAAGACGTCCTGCTGCACATGAGAGCCTACTGCCAAGAGAGCCAGGACCAGGTCAGAGATGTCTGTCTCCTTNTTTTAAAGTGTTCCAGCTTGTCTGTTCCCTGTATGTATAAATTTCCAAACTGTGCATTTTTGAACCTTGTATATAAGTTTTGTGGTGAGATTTAATGCTAATAAACAGTTTTCATAGTTGTTAACAATCTCTGCCTGGATATCAAAATTGATATAATTGTTAATAGTGACTCATTTTCACTACAATGGCTTTGATGATTATGATGGTGACAATAACGTACATTTCTTATTCACCTTTTCAGTCTACTTAAGTATCCTTCCAAATGCTTTAACTTTTGCCACTACATTGCACAAAATATAACATTCTGCTTACTCTGCACAATCACTCTCCTGTGTTAGATCTAATTCCCTCTTCTCTCATTTCCAGTGAATAAAATGGATTTTAGATTATACTCTCTAGATGCAGTTGTTCATATTCTGTTAATCTGAATATTTTTGTTCTCTCATGTCCATGCTTCTAATCTCCCTAAATCCTTTCATATGATCTTTATTCTTACTTCTTTGTACAACTCCTCTGTTTTAACATAATCTGCAAATTTCGTAAAGTTATTCCTTTCCCAGAACTCCAATAATTAAGACAGCAATGAGGACCAGTTTTAAAACTACTAATGTGATACAGGAATAAGCACTTTATGTTATTCATCTATTCCTCTGTTCAAATGATGTAGATGCTTCTTTGTGCTGTGCAATAATGCAGCTTACCTGGACCCTTAAAAAAAGTGGACAAGCATAGCTTGGTAGATAGGTCACTACTTGCTTATACATTTGCTCCAAGTCTAATGACGCATTCTGCTTTAAAATAAGTGAGGCCATTCCTGCTTTTCCTTCATGATCTGGGGGAAAGGAAGTAAGACTGAGAATTTTGAAGCATGAATAAAGTTGACATTTTAGTGATGAACCTTACAAGAAAAGAACTGTTGTGTATTAAGAAACCAACATTGATTTTCTGATTTTCACTAAAGTTGGAACATTACATTAATATTTTATATGACATGACATATATTTGGAGATTACTCAAGTGACTGATTAAGCAATACTGCTGCAAAAGAGTTTGGCACATAACAGTATATTAAGTCCCATGCTCAAGATTAATCAATATATGTGATAGTCACCAAAAACATCATTCCTTTCTGAAAAACAAGAGTGCTGAGCCTCATTCTGGGATTAGCCAATTATGACTTCTCTTTAGTTTTAGTTTTTTTCTTTCACCAGTGTCTGCTCTCAAACCTGCAGGCCTGAGTGTTAACATAGGGAGAGACTAAAGGGATATGTTAACATAGGGAGAGACTTATTGGATTGACTGGAAAGAGAGAGCACTGTGGATCTACGGAAAAGAACAAAAGTGGGTAAATTGTTAGCAGGTTAAAACAGGCTTATACATGACCTGACTTGCCCAGACATGTTTTTCTACTCTCCCTCCCTCTGTTTTGAGGAGAAGCAACCACCAGAAAGAGGACAAAGAACCTGGTGCCACTGAGTCTAAGGACCCTGGCCCTTTTCATCCTGTGGTAAACAAGGTACACATGCACAGCTGTGCATGCCTTGTGCAAGGTCTGCGTTCTGACCTAAAAAGGGTAAAGCCTATGACTTCACCTAATATGGTCAGGCTTGGCTAACTGCCATTCTGATTGGCTGTTCTGTGTCCAAAGGCCCATTAGTCTCAGGCTGTATTGACAAAAGGAGATAAGCAGGTGGCACAATGTGCTCTGCCACTGTATTTATGCTCTCTGCCTTTGTATTCATGTTGCCTTATACCCTGAACTGCCTGGAAACTGCCTTCCAAACCTTTACTAGGAACAGGCTCTAAATGCCTCCACGTGATAGGTCTGCATAACCAGCGTGACTTCATGCCAAGACTGCACATCACAAGACATCCTGCCTGCACCTGAAGGTCTCCTNACAGCAACCTTCTCTTCCAGTTCTACTGAGTTCAATTAATGTTATATATTATTACTAGTGATTTCTTGATCCTGCTATATGCTGTATAATGTTTCTACAACCAATGCAAAGAACTGATTATGAAAATTAGCCATCGGGGGGGTGGGGGGGTGGGAGGGGTGTGAGAGTTCTGAATATTGAATACTAGTAAACAATACTAATTTTTGAAAATACCATCTTGCATTAATTGCCCCTCCAGTATCTTTTGACTCCTTTCTGTATTTTTTTTTTTTTGAATGCAACAAAATCTATAAGGAACCTGATTTGTTTATACTGAACTCCAATTACTAAATCAGCTGCATAAATTCAGTAGGATTTTGCAGTTAAACATATAGGAAACTAGAAGCTCTCATATTTTTTAATCTTATTTTCTATGTTCATTATTGTGATCTTTTTGTGTAGCTTTAAACCACAGATAAGTGACACCTTATACACATTTTAAATTCTTCTGTCATTCTGTGGTGGGTTTACTTTGGCCAATGATCAAACACCCAACCAAGTTCTTAACTCACTCCCTTCTCTCATGGGATAAAAGGGAACAGAAGGAAGCATCGTTTATCAATATACTGACAGTTGATTAGGAAAAGCAAAAGCTGCATGCACAGGCAAAGCAAAGCAAAAAAAAAAAAAATTAATTCACTGTATCCCATTGTAGGACAGATATCCAGATAATTCCTGCATGTGGTGGGTGTTTGAGAAGACCAATGCCATCACCACAAATGTCTCACCCTCTTCCTTTCCTTGAGATTTTATTACTGAGCATGCCATCATATGATATACAGAAACATTCTGAAACATTCCAGTTGGAAAAGACCCCCAGGATCATCAAGTCCAACCGTTATCCCTACTCTGCAAAGTTCACCCTTAAACCGTATCCCCAAGCAGCACATCCAAATGACTTTCAAACATATCCAAGGGTGGTGATCCAACCATCTCTCTGGGCAGCCCATTCCAATGTCAGATCATTCTTTCTGTGAAATTTTTTTTCCCACTACCTACTCTAAACCTACCCAGTTGCAGCTTGAGGGCATTACCTCTTGTTCTATCAGTAATCACCTCTGAGAAGAGACCAGCAGCAGCCTCTCCACAATGTCCTTTCAAGTAGCTGTAGACAGCAATGACATCTTCCCTCAGCCTCCTCTTTTTCAAACTAAACAGCTCCAGATCCTTCAGTCACTCTTCACAAGATTTATTGCCCAGGCCCTTCACCAGCTTTGTTGCCCTCCTCTACACTCGCTCTAGCACCTTAACATCTCTCTTGCAATGAGGTGCCCAAAATCGACAACAATGCCTGAGGTGTACTCTGCTCTGGTGAGGCCACAACAGGACAATCACCTCCCTATACCGTCTGGACACAGTATTTCTAGCACTAGCCAGGATACCATTGGCTTTCTTTGCTACCTGGGCACAGTGCTTGCTCATATGGAATATCCTTCGCCATTTCCATCTGTTCCAATATTCTTGCCTGCCCCCAGCACACTTGCTGCAGGGAAAAAGCCAAGTGTTGCTAAGTTAGCAGCAATTCTAGCCAGCAGTGCAAAATGCAGCAACATACAGACCACTATAAAGAAACTTACCTCAATCCCAGCCAGACATAGTACACATTTTATAAAAAGACTTAACATGAATGGAAATGAAGACCAGAAGACCTCATGAAAACTAACAAAATAAACCCAAGCAATAAAAAATTAATGCATTTTCTTTCTTAAGCATTTTTCTCTTTGTTCACTTTATCATCTTGCCTTGGGTTTGTAATATTATCTGTTTACAGGTGGTTTATGTGGCTAAGTGAATAGTGAAATAAGACAGAGTAATGTCTTCATACACTTTTCTTTAGAGTTACTTTAGTTCTAGTTGGCATGTTCTTTTGACACACAGATCTGTGGATTTTACACATGAGAAAATGACTGGCTCATTCACTATTTGGTGGTATTTTCTTTACCCAGATCTACATTTTATTTAGGTATTGAACAGATGACTCAATCAGAAGTGATTCATAGATTTAAAATGTTAAATATAAGACTTATTAGAATTAACAACTAAGAAAAATGTAGAGCTAAAGCTTCTTTACCTGGCACGGATACACCATATACATTTGCTTCTTGTATGAAGTCCAACATTACAATGACATCCGAAACTTCTGTAGTTGCAACATTCTCTCCTTTCCATCTATACATGAAAAAATAATTCAATAGCCTCGCAATACATGGATATCTCTTTAAAATTCATTAACTTCAGTAGGACCTCCATTCACTTCAAACTAACACCATCTGAAATTTGTTCTCACTAGTCGCAGTGGTGCATTGATCTGATTCCAGAAGACAATGCTTGCAACACAAATGGCACTGCACATTAGATGTCACTATAAAGTGTAAAGAATTTACATAAATGTGTGCTGGTTTGAGGCTTATCAGAATATTTGAATAGAGAAAATTACACTATAGGCTGTGAAAGGAAAACATCATGATGTCTACTTCACTCATACGCTTGCTGGAGAATTGTTTGGGAACACTAACCAAAACAATAGATAAGTCAGTCTCTCTCTGTCTTGGGCTGGAGCAGGAGCTGCTGGGGTGATCTTGCAGCTTCTGGCTCTTGACTCCTCTGCCGATTAATTTTCACTAACCACTTTTCTTCTAACCTCCCTGGCTGATCCTCCTAATTTACCTTGCATATAAGGCAAACCTTGGGGTAAGGTACAGGGGTGGGGAGAAGGTGGAAGGG
>VWZE01003514.1:71060-88471 GCA_013396675.1 Eubucco bourcierii
TTAGCATTTGATAGATTTTTCTCCACCTCAGTATACAACTTCCTTGTTCCCAGCAAAACCATCACTTTGCTCCCATGCTCATGCGCAGGACTGTACAAAGGTCAGTTAATTCCTACAAAACACTCTGGAAATGAGCTATTCAGCTCCAGAGTAACACTTTTTCAAAATGAAGCCCCTAGCATCCACTTCAAGATCATTACTAACTACATCACAATAGTAATAAAGCAAACATTTATGGTTGAAAACAAATAGAACAGTATTATACTCTTCACATATGCATGTTTTTTAATGAATGAGATATGAATAGAAATAATTATTATACCTGAAGGTATCTCCAATCCTGTCCCAAAAATAAAGAAAGTTCTCATGGTCTTGAACCATTAGATCTCCAGTATTAAAATAAACGTCTCCCTTCTTAAATACCTCACGGAGTAATTTCTTTTCTGTGTGTCTCTTATTGCCAGCATAACCAAAGAAAGGGTTCTTTGAATTGACTTTGGAAATGAGAAGGCCAGCCTCACCTATACAGAGAAGTTGAAAGAATGTAAACCTAAGGTATCACTGCACATTTCTTGTACTTTACATTAACATTAATTTGATACATACAATTTTACAAGATCATCACTTAAGACCCTATAATAAAAACTCACCTGCTTCTACTGAGTTACAATTTCTTTGGTCACCTCTACATGCAGAGTGACCATAAAGACACAGTACAGTATTGTTCACTTCAATTTCCAGTCTTTTGTATTCCTTCCTCATGACTCATCAGTCTTGTCCCAAGAAATTTTATCAGCCAATTATGATTTCACTATTAGGTTTAGTATCCTCTTGAAGTGCTAGATTCAAGAGAATATTATGTCCAACTCCCTACAGCTTACTGAATTTCCAGTAATGAGTCTCAATTTCAGCAGGTCCCTACTGAAAATCTGATGTTAATAAAAAGCAGGTGTTCAATGCAGGCATTAAATCCCTGCTCAGACTCCATTCAGACATTCTGAGAACAATTCTTAAGAATGTTATTAATGTGATATAGCCTTATTGTTTTCTTTTTGGAGTAAAATGCAGCAGTTTTAATATTTTTTTCCCCTCCAAAAACAGGGAGAGATGGAGAAAAGATTACCCTGTTACACACCTAGAGTATCAGAGTATTGGTTTGTTGAAAGTGGAATAGTTCTATGAATGCCTAACTGTTTTGAAAGCACATTCTGAGCAATAAAGCTTAAGATTCACATTATTTTGTATCAGAGACAGGAATTATAAATATGAAAATATATAAAAATAAAAATGTGTCCAAGGGTAAGCACAATTTTAAATTTAAGACTGTCTCATAAAAGAGCTTTGCCTTTTCCCCATAAATTGGTACTGTTTGAGGTGAAAGCATATAGGTGACTGCAGCCATGATGCTCTGAGGATACACAGCATGAGTTAAGAGTATATAGACACAGATAATACTCTTTATTAGACTGACCAATGTAACAGGAAAAAAAAAAAAAAAAGTCTGTTTAGAGCATGTGGGTCATTTATAGGTTTCATTTATTTACCTACATGTAACTTCCTATACAATTTCACATTTTCAGGACCATATTTTCCTTAAAGTGACCATCTTTGATTAAGACCTGTTAGAAAACTTCTTTGGAAAATTTGCTTCAGCCCCCTATTAAAACTGTCTGCCTGACCTTTACTAAAGAGTTTTTTGCACTTCAGCTTTCAGGGATTACCTAGGCAAGCTACCTTCCTACAGTAAACCAGAGGTGATTTAGTTTCCAATAAACACTTTTCAAATAGATACAATCAAGAGATACCAGATATTTTGTGAGCAAAAAAAGGCAGCTATAATGAAGCAACTTCTTTTTAAATAACAAAACACTGATAATTCTATTCAACTAATTTTGTCAGGAACACTTAACGTCTCACAAAAAAGCATTTGCTCTAATCCACCAGTCTTTCGAGTGGATTTCTTAGGCAGCCATCTCACCGTGTTAACCTCCTTTAAAAAACAAAACAAAACACTGCTGTCACCATCTACATAGTCAGGCATAATACCACATCGGCATTTTTGAACATTGCTCTTTTGTATATATATCCAAGAATCTCCCAAGCTCTTCTGCTATATTAGGCATGTTCCACCTTTGATCAAAAACCGCGTTGCTTTTGTCAGAGCAAAGACTAACATTTGATGCTGGCAGTCTAGTAACACAATAGCAAGGCTCCTTAGAAATTTCTAGGGAGTAGTATTCATATTAAAATCAGACTCTTATACCCTATTAGAATGCAATCTTACCTTTCTTAACTTTCTCACACCAACCATGCTTATTTCTAATTGGCTCATCTTTTAGGAAATCATACTTGATTAAATCAAAGGGGAAAAAAAGCTAGAAAGGAAAAAAAAAAAAGGGTCAGCAGTTACTCATCTACACAGTGACATCTGGTGGCACCAAAAATAAAGCAAGGAAACCTTTTCTCCGGTCTTACTGGTCTGCAAGTAAAATATAGTTCCATTTAAAACTGAAACGCTCTGTGTGGGGATTACACAGCTTATCTGACAGCAAGCAATTTATAACCTTGTAACTTTCAAAAGTATTTGATGAATTGCAGTTTTATTAGTTTTCTTACAAATAAGTTATTACATTCACATAAGAGTGGAAGAGCCTACCCGAGTGAGGGTTAGAGATGCATATTTGGAACTTAAACGACATTTAATGATACTGGCCATACGAAACTGTTCTTGGGGTCTTGTGGCACCCAAAACAACCAGCAAAAGCAAGGCCTAAATCTCTTTACAAAGGGCAACTTGCTTCTTGTTGGGCTTTTCCCTTGCCTAACTAGCTTCAGTTCTTCACTCCAGCTGTCTCAGCCTGCTGTGTGGTGGAAAGTCTTACTGCGAGCATTAGCAAAATGATACGTATGTACTCTCATGGCATGTGATGTGGTCACGTACCTTGAGTCCTTATGCTGCAGAGCTAACTGACCTCCTACTTATAATCCTCTTGTGTAAGGATTATTCTAGAAAATGTGGCTCTGAGTTAGCTGAAGGAGAGGGCAAGACATTCTTAATGACACCAGAAATACCAATACTTTTTTTCTGCAACATACAGGGTCTGACTTTTTTCCACTTAACTTTTCTACTGCGGTAAGAATCCAAACCTGACTTTTGAGAGACGTTGGCAGATACATGCCTGGTAATACATGGACCAGTATGTTTGCAGTTATTATCCTAAGGCTTCAGTTTGCTCAGCTTGGGATACTGATTACTCTTTTCATAAACAAGATATTAGTGATCAATTTAACAACTAGTCAAAATGAGGACATATAACTAATCTTCTCCTGAAAAAATCTTGGCAGCTGACAAAACAATTTTAAAACCACATTAACATACACCTGCACTCTTCATAATAAAGAAGTGCAATATAATTTAAGTATGGTGTTACAAAACCGACTGAAGTTAAAAGTAGGATACTGAAACATAAACTGTTTCGCTTTTCCTGCGACTCATTTGAAATGTTCTCTAACTACATTGCATCGTTTTCAATTAAGTGTGAATAAATAGAAACTTGAATCCAACATCAAATGCACAATTTCAGCCACATACGGTCAAATTCATTTTACGGCGGTTTCCTTCTACCCTAAGTCTGAGACAATAAAGTATTTTTAATGGCTGATAAAATCAACAGGGTCATAACATGAAAATTCAAGTTATGATCCAAGAACTGGATACTTCTGAATAAAGCAAATATTTTTTTTTAACAACTACAGACAATAACATTTACTGATAGTGAAGAATTTGGGAGATTAAAAAAGTTTAAAGGAGAAAATTTAAAGGAGAAAACGCCACTTACTGTATTAGATTGCATAAGGAAATCAGGCCAATTATACACTCTGTGCAAACAGCTGTCTCAATGCAAACACCTTTCTTTTCATATTAAACACTAGAAAATGAAAGCTCCAAAATGAAGTATTCTGTCTAGGTACAGGTCTACATTTGTTTCTTCTTATTATTTAAAATTTTATTGGAGAAGAGGGCCTGAGCTGGTGAAGCATTACCACACTGCTGTCACATGAATGCAGCACTTATGATGTTAATCTATATTTTACTCTCTAAAGCTCCACATAAACATGCCAAATATAATAACCCCATTATTTAGCTTGCTGAAATTTTAAATGACTTAAACTGCAACATTATTGTCTATTATGTATAATTCATGGATGTTACCTAATAACAGCATTCCACTGCTGTTCTTCCCCTTCCCCTCTTCCAGCCCCCCCAGCTTTTTCTTTAATAACATGGAAATACGTGATTTTAAATATGCTTTGAAATTCCTAAATTACATTTCTTTGTTTTACAGATATTCTCCTAGAGTTTATAAACCAAGGCATTACATTCAGTAGTTTTAGTTCAAAACATCCTTAAAAAAGTGAAATGTAAGGGGAAAATAATTCTGGAGTATAGCATCATCATATATCATATAAATGCTTTTATAATATACTTGTAACGCCTACATATCTACTTTTAAAGAGTAGATGTGTAGGTCCTCTGCATAATTTTGTTATCTAAGGAAAAAAAAAAGAAGAAAAAAGAAAAAAAACCAACAACAAAAAAAAGCAAAAATATGTTTACTGTGATGCTTGGTATTAACTGAATCATCATGTTGCAATAAAATTACTTTGCAATACACTTTAAGTACCTTAGATTATTTTAGCAGAAAGCTAGTCAAAAGAGCAGAAACAACACTAATTTTCATCAGTCAATGAACTTCAGAGATTTCATTGCTTGGCTTAACACATACCAATGTTCTTCTTGTTAATACTGTTTTCTACAGTCTTAAGATTGCTTAGTTTTTTTTCACTTTTAAACTAAAAATTCACTTCTGACATTAAAGTTCTATAATTATTATAAGACAAAAGTGCATAATATTAATTCTGTGTTGGTGTATGAAAGATGATATTTTATATGTGAATATGTTGACATAGGATTTGTTATAAGATTTACATGTTTCTCAGCTCAAAGCTGATTTTGATTTATACAGTTCTGAATAAGTAATTTAGATTCCTATAGTTGCTGGAATACTTATGCTCAAAATATTGAAAAAAAATACACTCATAAATAAAGTTTGAAATTAATTTTTTTTCCCATGCTGCTTTTTCAGGTATATCATAGATTATTTTCAGCCCTTCTTACAAGTTTCCATGGATCTCATTAGTTTCATTCTGCCACTGCATGTTCTCTACCACCACTCAGAATCTATTTCAGTGTAGGATACACACACACAAACACACATATATATGTACATACACACACACACACACACATATATATACACATATACATACATGATAGACATGACTGAGTCTTACAGATTTTTCCCATATCACATTTGTATACATACACAGCTAATGTGTGTCATATATAATAAATTTCATTATTAATATTATCTACATACATACGTCTGCCAAAAAAGAGTAATTTATTATATTATTATGTTTATCTATACACTATTTTATTTTAAAAACATTTTAAGTTTTACCAGCTATTCAGAAGCTTCTGTTTTTCTGTTCATCAACTCTATATGAACCTACTTGTTGAAAGTTTTGCTCATGAACCACAGTGACGCTTTCAAGTACATGAACCAATCTTTCCTACATAAAGAGTATAGGTTAAAAATAAACAAGTGCAAGGGAGAGCACAGCTTCATACACAATGATTTCTTGGATACCTAACAACTGCTATAACATTCACCTGTTTCATTTTATTAACTTCTGTCCTCCAAATTGTTTATGAAAACAAATATATATATGCAGAACCTTAATATTTATTACAAGTATTTGTTTCCAAGCCTGGGCAGTTACAGACAAAAGAAGTTGCTTGTTTATTTAGAAGTGTAATTTATAACTGCATTTCACCTGTAGAAACTGTGCCACTGCCATTACCTGTAACAGAAATGCCTATTTCTCTTCCTTTTCCCTGCTAAAAAAAATTTTTTTTTTTTTATTATTATATTGTACTTTGAATCTACCTTCTATTATTCCTGCTATTCTTTCTGTATCAGTAGGTATGGGGTTTTGTGCTGTCTTTACTTCATCCCAACTGTGCAATTATGCCAGTGGAAAGAGGGAAAGTTTCTTCCTTTTCATTTACTGTATGAGATCCATAAACACTCAAGTCTCTTTTTGCCTTTCCAGTTTTCTTTCCTTCTACTCCCAGTTAAAGAAAGAAATAGGTACTTAGAGAATCCCTAGAGAGTAGCCCAAGGGTATCTCCTCATATTGTCCCACATGTCACGAATAATGCTTGAAAAGTTGTGGTAGCATTTCTTTGAAGAAACAAACAAGCGAACAAAAAAAGAATTGGATGTCTGTTGTGCCATTCTCAGCTCTCCAGCTGGTGATAGGTGCCCTTTCCACAACACCCATGAGTAAGAAAATCAGATATAAAGCAGTTCTCCCACATATTGCTAGATGTCCAGCAGATGTCATTCAGGCAAAAGCAAAACAAACACAACAGCTATACTTCAGAAGGTACCCATAAAATGCATTTTAAAAAGACCAAAACTAATTAAAAATACATATAAATGTTGCCAAACTTAAATATTTAAATATATATGTTGGAATTGGGGGGGAAATCACTAAAAAGTATGTCTAATCATATCTTCAACATTCTTTCAACCTCTTCTTCACTTTTCTGAAACTGCACTATTACCCAAGCCTTTCATGTGAACTCTACTTCGCTTTAGCATATGAGGGAGCTAGCTGTGCCTACAAACAAATGTTAGGAAGCAGACTGAAGAAAATGCTATTCAGAAGAACCACACTGATGACAGAAGCAGATCTTGGTATTTAACAGACTGAAGAACTGTTTATTTAAGACATGTAGCAACTTTAAGATTATTATTATGTCATGTCATTCCACTGACACAAATTCTTTCAGAGAGAGAGAATGTGGAAATGCAATATTGAAGAAACAGTCTGGGAGATTCCTGGAGTGTGCAGAAAACAACTTCCTGACACAGTTGGGAAGAGAGCCAACTAGTGAAGTCACCTTGCTGGACTTGCTTGTGAACAGAGAAGGACTTCTGATGATGTGAAAGCTGGGGCCCATCATGGGCATAGTGATCATAAAATGATAGAGTTTTCAAATCTTGGGGATGTAAAGACAAGGCTCTGCATCAATTTGGACTGCTACTTTGGACTTCAAGAGTGCAGTCTTTGACCTGTCTAGAAGACTGGTTGACAGAGTCCCTTGGGAGGCAGTCTTGAAGGGCAAAGGAGTCCAAGAAGGCTGTACATTCTTCAAGAAATAAATCTTTAGGGTGTAGAGGCAAGCCATTCCCATGTACTGTAAGACAAGCTGGCAGGGAAGAAGATCATCCTGGCTGAACAGAGAGCTTTGGCTGGAGCTCAAGTCCTAGGCACCTACTATACCATTTGGATGTATATTGGCTGGTTCCCATCTGACACCATAGACCTAGGATTCTGACAAAGCTGGAGGAAGTGCTCATCAAGCTACTTTCCATGATTTTTCAGCAACTGCGGCTAGCCAGGCAGATCCCAGCCAACTGAAGGCTGGCAAAGGTGATGCCTATCTACAAGAAGGGCTGGGAGGAGGATCCAGGAAACTGTATGTCTGTCAGCATGACATTCGAGACAAGAGAGTTATGAGAGGCAGGTCCTGCTTGATGAACTTGATATCCTTCTACAACAAGGGGATCTGTTTAGTGGATGAGAGGAAGGCTGTGGACTTTGTCTACCTGGATTTCAGTAAAGCTTTTGACACTGTCTCCCATACTGTTCTCTCAGAGAAACTGGCTGCGTGTGGCTTGGATAGGTGGATGCTTTGCTGGGTAAAAATCTAGTTGGATGGCCAGGCCCAAAAAGTGGTGGCGAACAGAGTTAAATCTAGATGGCAGATAATCATGATTGCTTTTTCCCACAGCTAGTATTGGGGTCAGTTCTCTTTATATCTTTATCAGTGATCTGGGTGAAGGAATTGAGAGCACTGTCAGTAAGTTTACAGAAATACACTCAACTGGGCTGAAGTGTTGTTTGCCTGAGGGCAGGTAGGATCTATAAAAGGATCTGGATGGGGTGGGTCAGTGGACCGAGGCCTATTGCATGACACTCAACAAGTGCTGAGTCCTGCATTTAGGTCAAAACAATCCCATGCAACTGTACAGGTCTGCGGAAGACTGTTCAGACTGCCCAAAGGAAGAGAACCTGGGGATGCTGGTTGACAGCCAGCTGAATATGAGCAGTGTGCTCAGGTGTTCAAGAAGGCCAGTGGCATCCTGGTTTATATGAGAAATAGTGTGGCTGGCAAGAAGGGAAGTGATAGTTCTCCTCTACTGGAGACTGGTGAGTCCAGCGAATACTGTGCTCACTTTTGGGCTATATAAGGACATTGAAGTTCTGAAGAGGAACAAGGAAGTTAAGTGAAGCTGGTGAGCAGTCTTATGAGAAGCAGCTGAAGGAGCTGGGGTTGTTCAGTCTACAAAAGGGAGGCAGAGGAAAGTCTTCATGGCTCTCTACAACCACCAGAAAGGAAGTCGTAGCTATGTGCAGACTGGTTTCCCAAGCAGTAAGAGGAAATATTCTCAAATTGTGTCAAGGGAGATATACATTGGATATCATTAAAAATTTCTCTACTGCAGGGGCACTGGAATAGGCTCCCTGGGGAAGTGATAAAGTCATTATTCCTGGAGGTATTTAAAAGATGTCTAGATGTAGCACTGAGGGACAGGCATATGGTTTAGTGGTGACTTGGTATTCATAGGTTACTGGTTGGATATTATAATGAAAAAGCTTCTGATGGAGCTTTAGATTACTCTCTGAAACCTCCTTGATTTGTAAGACATTTGGGGCCATTCTATTTCCACATAAAATGAATTAAACAATCTGCTCACTGACCTGGCTAGACATACCATTTCCACGTAGCCAAGGCGAGGTGGTTTTCCTCTGCACTGAATCTGGTTTTCAGCTACAACTTTGCTTCTCCATTGCAACTCTACAGTCATAGAATGTCAAATGTACATGCACTGGGGGAAGAGCTGGGAACAAACACACCTGAGGCACCCTGAGGAATAGTGACAGCCAGTTACTGAGCTAGCTCATATAATGTACTTAGTTACTTTTCTTAAGGTAGAAACTGTGGAAATGACTGAAGATTTGTTATAGATTTGTTTCTAGGAAAAAAAAGAGTATTGTAAAAGACACAACAAAATTGATTTCAATCCAAGCCAAATGGAATGAATGCCTTTTTCCAGTCCATAAAATATCTTATGGTCTTTCCATATTCATAGTAATAACCAAGGGGACAATCCAGGATTATTTTAGCAGACTATACTGATGTTTCCGTAGACTATAACAGTTACAGCTGTATATAAACTATAGAAAAGATGTCTAATGGTATCAAGTATTCAGTTACAACCACATTTGTTTTTAAACTGCAGTTTGCACAAGCTATTTTTACTCGTACTCTGCAGTCGTTAGGCTCAGATTTTAAGTTCAATCATTAAAAATGCTATTTTTTTTTTTCCTTTTTCATGTGCAAAAAATTCCAGAATATTAACCATACTTTTTGGAAACACAAACAGCAGGTCATGACATACTGAGTTCCACTTGCAATACAAGCAACCCTACACACTACTTCATTAAAAATGCAGGTAATTGAATCAATAAATAGGTAATTTCAAGCCTAATCCTGTATCTGCTGTAACTTTTACACAGTAATTACAAAAGACTAATACTTATGACAGAACTCTGTCAAAAGTTCTAAAATACTGAAAACGAATTAATTCAAGTTTGGAACAAATGTAAAATTTCATTAAATAAGTAAGTAAGTAAGTAGATAGATAGACAGATAAAAGGAAAAAGCATGTGACTTAGAAAAGTCTGAAATTAATATAAACATGAACTCTAAGGTTTCTGGTTCACCTACTACCACCTATATTCCAGATTCCTAATTTCCTTACTGGATCTGTACCCTTCTAGAGATAGCCATCAGTACCAAACATCCAAAGTCCATACTAGAGTGCACCAGTCATGTAGAACAGAGAATGAATAGAGTGAGTTTGCTTAAATTCCTGAGCTCTCAACAGTTTCTGAAAAACACACTAGCTCTTGTGGTGTTTTTCTGACTGCTTCCAGGTTCCTCTCTGCAGTCTGAGTTCCTGTTCCAAATGTGAAGAATTCCTCTGGCCTGAAGTCAAAAAGTAGTCTGTGGTGATTGTAATGTGGTGATCCTGTATTGCAGTTGTAGACCCTGGAACGTATGCTGCCTATAAACCTATTTGCCTCTCATCAGAAGGTACCTCTGATGTATTTGCAAACAATATTTTTATATTATTATCTGAAAAAAAAATTTTTTTTGGTGGACATTTTCTTAACAGTTCTTTTTAGGAGCACATATAGTACTTGAGTCAACACTGAGATACAGAGGTATCTCAGCATACCCAAGTATCTCAGTTAATTTGCCAGTATGAGGCGATGTGAATAGTCCTGTTTATTTCAAGAAGAGTAAAAATTGGTGTAAATAACAACATAATATTTAATACTTAATAACTTTGCTAGAAAGCCTTGCTAAATAATATTTTATTGGACATGTGTTGCATACTGACTTTGCAAACCACTTAAGACATGGTATTAATGAGACTCAAAATGAAAAAAATCCACAGATTTCAAGCTGAAATATATTCTTAATTTACTCAGAAGGATGAAGGAAAAGCCATCATGTGTGATATGAATAATACGTGTTTCTCTTCCCCAAGACATAAAACTGCCATTGTCAAAGCTGATGAAATACAGAACAGAGACTATTGAGTAAGGCATACAAAAAGATATGCCTTTTCTAGTTTTAGTAAGCTAGAACAATCAAATAAATATAGCAGACTTAGTAGATAAAGGGATATAGAACTATTAAACTAACACCCTTGGCAAGTATTGTCTATCACAATACTCAACACTGATTATACTTACATCACATCGTCTTTGAAATTTCTGAATAATGATACAGACTAGATTTTTAATTGTGTTATGTTTAAACACACCCAGCTATAAAGTACCTCCTGAAGTTATATGTGCTTATATATTGTTTTCTTTCAATTCTACTAACTCCTGTTTTTGTCAAACATTTACATAGTAACATGCAACATAAATACATTATTTGAAAACAGATCTAAATATAATCCGTAGAACACTCTGAACAGGACACATGTTTATTTCATAGATTATGAGTTTTTGGCTATTAAATCCAGTTCCCTCTTTTGTTCTTTAATATGGTTGAGATTTGAAATGCTACTCAGAACCTACTCAAAACCGTCAGAATAGGCAAGGCCTTTTTACCTCTTATGAACTGGTACCGGGTTGGGTGCTAAGCACTACCTGCAATGCTTTGGCAGCAAACGCTTTACATAGGATCAGTGAAACTCACTATAACTAAGTTACCAAATTTACTTTGAACTTATGACTGCAGCCTCATATTCTATGGTCAACTGAGAAATTATGTACCTTCAGAATTTCCCTTTAGAAATTACAATGTAAATAAAGTCACCTTATAAAAGAAATTGGTGCGGCCAACAGATCCAATTTTTCCCGTGTGGTTCATGAAACAAATGTTTCCTTCAGTAGCACCATAAAATTCACAGATCTTAACAGCACCAAACCTGTCTAAAAATTCTCTCCATACATCATTTCTTACTCCATTTCCAATCGCTAGTCGGACTTTGTGATTTTTCTCTCCTTCTTTCTGTTAAAAAAAAAAAAGAAAAAGAAAAAAAGAAAAAAATCAATATAATACACTGACGACTGCATTTAATTGTTGCATATACTGCGGGGGAAATGCACATTTTATAAATACGTCTAATATAAGCACAAGTAACAAAAAAAATAAGAAAAAAGATGTCATAGCTCACCTATAGCTACAGTATAGCACACTGCAATCCAAAATATATTATGTTTTTGAGAAAGCAAAGTATTTCCTGAATAGTGTCTACAATACCTTATATAAATGCTTCTGTATTTCAGAAGTTGCATTGTCTTAGTCTGTTTTCAAGTTCAATAATTGCAAATGCAGAGTCCTGTATCTGAGGAGGAATAACACCAGACACCAGCATAGACTCGGGGTCATCTTGCTGTAAAGCAGCTCCATGGAGAAAAACCTTGGAGTCCTGGTGGACACCAAGTTATCCATGAGACTGCAAAGTACCTTTGCAGCCAAGGGAGCCTGGGGTGCTGTCGTGGTAGGCCTAAGCAGGCCAAAATAGGCTTATACACATCCTGGCTTGCCCAGACACATTTTTCTGCTCTCCCTCCTTCTAATTTGGGGAGAAGCAACCCCAGGAAATAAGACAAGAGAACCTGGAGCCACTGTCTGAGGACTCTGGCCTGCCCAGACTTGTTTTGAACCCTGCGGTAAACAAGGTACGCACAATTGCCTTGTGCAAAGCCTGTGTGCTGCCCAAATTTGGGTAAAGCAAGCCTATGGTTTCACCTAATATGGTCAGGCTTGGCTAACTGCCATTCTGACTGGCTGTTCTGTGTCCACAGGCCCATTAGTCTCAGGCTGTATTGATAAAAAGAGATGAGCAGGGAGCATAATGTGTGCTCTGCCATTGTATCCGTGCTCTCTGCCTTTGTATTTATGCTGCTTTTATCCTGAACTGCCTGGAAACTGCCTTCCAAAACTTTACCAGGAACAGGCTCTAAATGCTTCCACGTGATAGGTCTGCATAACCAGCGCGACTTCATGCCAAGACTGCACATCACAAGACATCCTGCCTGCACCTGAAGGTCTCCTGCCAAGACAGGAAGTCCTGGAGATACACAGATCATCCAGAGGAGATCAGGACCAGGTCAGAGATTGTTCGCATCCTTTCCCCAGCAGCCCAGGAAGAACCAGAAGTCTCAGAGGATGAAAAGAATTTCCTCAAAGCATTTGGGTACTGTCTGAAGCTGTAGCTAGCCCTGCGAGTTGGGAGATCATTTTGTGAGTAAATTCTTAAAGTCTCTTGTAATTCACCATTGCCTTCTGCCATAAGCAGAAAGGATCTCCTTGAGTCCACCTNATAAGCAGAAAGGAGCTCCTTGAGTCCACCTAGTGGGCAAGCAGTGTATTGACCGCAAGTGGTACACTAACCACAGCAACCTTCTCTTCCAGTTCTATTGAGTTCAATTAATGTTATATATTATTACTAGTGATTTCTTGATCCTGCTATATCCTGTATAATGTTTCTACAACCAATGCAAAGAACTGATTATTATCAAAATTAGCAATCAGGGTGGTGAGAGTTCTGAATATTGAATATTAATACACAATATTAATTTTTGAAAATATCATCTCACATTAATTAATTGCCCCTCCACTACAGGTGCATCACGAGAAGTGTGTCCAGCATGTCAAAGCATTTTTCCCCCCTCTACTCTGCCCTGGTGAAACCACACTGGACTACTGTGCACACTTTTAGGATTCCCAGTTTAGGAGAGACCAGTACCTGCTGGAGAAAGTCCAATGGAGAGCTATGAGGATGATTAAGGGACTTTAACATCTTTCCTGTAATGAAAGACTGAAAGAACTGTGGCTGTTAAGTCTTGAGAAGGCTGAGAGAGGATCTTATCAGCATCTATAAATATCTAGGGAGTGGGTGTCAAGATGAAGGTTCCAGTGGTACCCAGTGATAGGATAAGGAAGAATGGGTACAAGTTAGATGTTCCACCTCAACATGAGGAGACATTTCTTTATCAGGACAGTGACAGAGCACTTGAAGAGGCTGCCCAGAGAGGTTGTGGAGTCTCCTTCTCTGNACTGTCTGAAGCTGTAGCTAGCCCTGCGAGTTGGGAGATCATTTTGTGAGTAAATTCTTAAAGTCTCTTGTAATTCACCATTGCCTTCTGCCATAAGCAGAAAGGATCTCCTTGAGTCCACCTAGTGGGCAAGCAGTGTATTGACCGCAAGTGGTACACTAACCACAGCAACCTTCTCTTCCAGTTCTATTGAGTTCAATTAATGTTATATATTATTACTAGTGATTTCTTGATCCTGCTATATCCTGTATAATGTTTCTACAACCAATGCAAAGAACTGATTATTATCAAAATTAGCAATCAGGGTGGTGAGAGTTCTGAATATTGAATATTAATACACAATATTAATTTTTGAAAATATCATCTCACATTAATTAATTGCCCCTCCACTACAGGTGCATCACGAGAAGTGTGTCCAGCATGTCAAAGCATTTTTCCCCCCTCTACTCTGCCCTGGTGAAACCACACTGGACTACTGTGCACACTTTTAGGATTCCCAGTTTAGGAGAGACCAGTACCTGCTGGAGAAAGTCCAATGGAGAGCTATGAGGATGATTAAGGGACTTTAACATCTTTCCTGTAATGAAAGACTGAAAGAACTGTGGCTGTTAAGTCTTGAGAAGGCTGAGAGAGGATCTTATCAGCATCTATAAATATCTAGGGAGTGGGTGTCAAGATGAAGGTTCCAGTGGTACCCAGTGATAGGATAAGGAAGAATGGGTACAAGTTAGATGTTCCACCTCAACATGAGGAGACATTTCTTTATCAGGACAGTGACAGAGCACTTGAAGAGGCTGCCCAGAGAGGTTGTGGAGTCTCCTTCTCTGAAGACTTTAAAAACCTGCCTGTGTGGCCTGCCCTACATGATCCTGCTTTGGCAGGATCTCTGAAGGTCCCTTCCAGCCCCTAATGTTCTGTGATTCTGTTTCCACTCAGAGGAATTAGAGTACTGTGAAGAATAGAGAACAGAATGAATTATTTCTGTCAAGGGATTAAAGTCAGCAGAGACTGGTGTTTACTTTCTTGTGTCTTTAGACTGATTATAAAATAACAATTGGATTCAACACAATTGTAGTATCTGTTTCTTCCCACACATTGTGTATGAGTCATTTGCTCTTTTCTTTCAATATTAAGATTGTTAAGGTGCTGTTTAGTGTTACTTGGAAAACATAATTTCTTTGTGATCTTGAGTTGTTATCATTACTTGCTTCTATGTTCTATTACAAGAAAAACAGTATGTGTTCATTCAGTTCAGTGAGACTCTCTCATTTCATGAATACACTCCCAAACCTTGCTACTGTACAGAGCACCTTTAAAATACAATCAAAGTTAAGCTGAAGTATCAGAAGGAAAAAAATTTAAAATGTTGTCATTGTGGTTTGTTCAGAGTTTTTAATTTGTTTAATTTAACCTTTTAAACTCCCTTTTTAATGCTTGCAAACTCAGTCACAGTTGTCTGTTGATGAAAGTGGAGGTTTCTGAGGAAAAGTTACTAGAACTGTCACGCATTTAGCAATCTTTTAACAGTAAGAACGGAAAAGATACGTAATTTAATTTCCTAGTAGCTTTACTAAGTATAAAGAGAATAATTATGAGGGAAATTTTAAACACTGATAATTTAGATTAGCTTGCATGTGAGTAAATTAGTATCTAACATATTTTTACCTAAACATTTGTATAATTAATACATTGTATTAATTCTTGTTAGCTTTATGTGTAACTGACTTTAAAGGGAAAGTGAACCACAGTAAATAAATCTGAAAAATTATGGAGGATGTAAATTAAGTGAAAAAGGGATAATAATTCCAACAAATTATAGAAGCATGGTTGAGTGACACACAATTTGTGTGTCCTAAGTTACGAAAATTGAAATAAATATGCAGGCACTTATGCTTTAAACAGACTATGGCACCAAATGCTCCTGCTTTGAATTTCTGCTATATTCAGATGGCATTTCATCAACTAGCTTCCCTTTTGTAAAGCAGATAGAAATATAGAAGTAAAAGGAATTCCAAGGAGTCACCTAGCACACATGTCTCCTGGGAGTTCTGCTACTTCCATGCCATTTTTGACACCAGAACATGCTGTGGCCTGTCAGTCGGTTACTGAGTTACAGTTGGCATGCAGCAATTGTCTGCATACATATTTTTAGCCTGCTGCAACAGCACAGTATCTAAGTTAATGCTCCCTTCACTAAAAGCTTTATTTCCTCCCAACGCCTCCTTTACAAAGGAATTGCTGCCTTGCAGTGGTCAATTATCACCAGTAAGATCAAATAATGTGTCCCATGATAATTTTCTCATGCTTTGTGTTTCCGAGTGCGATTAGTAGTTCTGTACAGATACTTAGAAAGACAGAGTTTAGAGTAACGGAATGTTAGAACATCTTTCCAAGGTTTTAACAAGTCTATTTAATTTCCTGCACTGTGATTTTCTATATCCGGAGTTAGTCTATATCCACTAATTTTTAACAGAAAAAGTGGAATGTGTTTTTCAATGCCTTTTCCAAGCATTAACAAGCAAGCTGTTTCTACCTTACACATGGATTTTTCTTCAGTTCATTTTGCTACAATCTTTGAACTTTATGCAGGTATATCAAATACCTGCATAAATCATAAATTTGTTTCTGACATACTATTTCTTTGTTTTGAGTGTTTGTTTCATTTGTATAGTAATTAATTGACAAGTCAAGATCTGCCTTATAACAGTAAGTACCACATACCTAGGATTTTTCATCTGCCAGTGTTAGCCTTTAAGTGTTCTTTGCAAACTATGTGTGCTATCGACATGATTAAATTGTTGGTAACAGAAGTGTCTTTTAAAGTGCCATCAACAGTATATTAATTGGTGTGGAAAAATTCATGACGGCAGCTATATAAAAATGTACTTTCATTGAAAGACTGCAAGAAAACAGCCTCATTGTCCTACCTTTGACATTTCCGCAGCAGTAAAAACCAAATGGAGAGAAGCAATTTCAAGGAAAGGAACTATTAAATCTTTCCTGCATTATGACCATGACTTGAAACTAAAAGTAATCTCAAGGCCTAAGAAATGTTGACATCTCTTAAATGTAAATTGTGACGGACAGACCACACAGGATTTACATTCATGTAACAACACTTTCAGCAGCTCTCTATTGACACATTAGCCCTGAAAAAAGAGGCATCATGGTGTTGCTAAAAAGACTGTAAGACGGTAGATATTCTAAAGCTGTTGCGATGACAGACATAATCTTCAAGATGTGTGCTTAACTTCTTTTTCAACAATGCCTTATTACACATTGCACTACATTTTGAAACATAATATGCATGTGAATATGAAAATATAAGTAAAAGAAAATAGGACAGGTACTGAAGACATGCACCTTGAGAAGGGAATAGGAATACTAAGAATAAGGCAAGGCATACCCTTCCAGTTCAGAAACTAGTTCTTTGCTATTTAGTGAAGCTCACTCTCACCTCGCTTCCATTAATCAATCTCCTCATAATATAATAGGATTAGATTCAAACAGAAGTCTTCTTCCTTTAGCTCTACCAACAGTAAATATTTTCTTTAACTGTACTTCTATTTCCTCAGGAAATCCACACTGTGCTGGTTTGAGGTTAATTGGAATATTTTAGT
>VWZE01003521.1:5241-21517 GCA_013396675.1 Eubucco bourcierii
TCTTTCCCCCCTCCCTGCTCTCCTCTTTCCCCACTTCTCTCTTCTCCCTGTCTCACTCAGGCCAATTCTACATCTACAGCATGGGTTACAGAAAAGGATGGAGAGAGCACCCAGCAGACCTGCTTGACTCAACAAAATATCCACCTTTATTTGTTCCTTTACTTCCCTGGGCTCATTTGTTTTGCTCAAAGGAGACTGAGCCAGCAGCCTGGAGTGCTGCTGGAAGCTTAGGCATAGCCTGCTATAAACATTTCCCTTGGGCAGGGCCCTAGCTCTCAGTAATTGTCAAATGCCTGGCACAGGTTGGCTGTTGAGACATAAGAAAAAGCAGAGCAGAAGCTGCAGAGCTCCCAGTGTGAAGTCATAGCCAGCAGACAGCACAGCAGCACAACACAGCCCAACAGCCTTTCTAAAAGCAGCCCCGAAGTGTGGTCTGCTGAGAAACACAAAGCCCCAAGGGCACAAAGTGTTCTGTGTTGGTGACAAACCATCCCTGGGTGGCACTCCACTGGCAGCAGAGGAGTTGTGCAGAAATAGCCTCCAGTTCCCACACGAGACAACTCTGAGACGCCTTCTGAGACCCTGCACTAGCAGCATCATAGAACCATAGAATGGTAAAGTTGGAATGCCTGAGAGTCATTATCCTAGCTTGGATTTTTTTTTTTCCCTCTTTTGCTTATTTGCATTTTGAGTGGCTACAGAAAGCATTAATTATGGATGAAGCTCTTAGGTTTTCCTAACCAGCAACCCAGTGACTATTGGGTTGTTAATATTTCATCTCTGTAAAATCAGGTTTAAAGTGTTTCTGCCTTCCCTTCCAAGTGCCTAGAAGACCCTCCTGGTTCTTTGGTCCCTGTGTTGCTACCCATCCCAGAATAACAGTTGAGGCAGACAATGCAGCATTGTGTTCTGCTGCCTTCTGGTACTACTTAGAAACGTGGAAGGCGTCCTGATTGCAAACTAATGGTGATGAGATGTGGCTTGAGGAGAGCAGAGATTAGTTCTCAGAGCAGAAATTACTGTAAGCAGGTCAAGCTCCTTCAGCTCCTCCAAACCAAACGTGGGGCTGCTGTAACCTACACACTTCCCATCCCTGCACTTTGTGTCTAACCCCATCAAAGCTATCAGCTCTGAGAGCAAGAAGTGCTTTGTGGCACTCTGGAGTGACAGCCACAGGCAGAAACTGGGAGACTCCAGAGGGGTCCCTGTCCGTGCATCCTGCTTGCAGTGTCCTTCAGTGTGATGACCTCTCCCTTGTCTTGTGGTTAGAGGAGACCTGTGGGTGGGTCACTGAGCAGCAGAGAAGCATGCAAGAGTGGCTTGGCTGCTGGGCAGCCAGAGGTGAGAACTCACTGTTTGGATTTCATGCTTCATGTGTGTGAGACTTGACAGAGCTGAGTAAGCTTAAATCACAGCCCTGAAAAGCAAACAGCAGCCTTCTCCTGCCCTCTGCCACAGCACTCACATCTCTGGCCCTACAACTCTGCTGCTCTTGGGGCTTCCCCAGGAGGCAGAAGCAGCCAAGCACACAGACCTGTGTGACCTCCCAGAACTGCCATCAGGGACTCTTTTATGTCTCTCTGATGACACTGCTTGGCTGTTCCCTTTCAGAAGGGTCTGTTTGCCTCTACAGGAGGAGGTCACAGTGGAGCTTTGTGGTGGCTTTAGCATGAGAAGAGCTGATGACAGGATGGGGACCGACAGAGTGCTGGTGGACAGAGCCAGCAGCGATGACCTGGTCCAGGCAAGATTGGCAGTGCTTGGCACTACCTGCCGCTCTGAGGGCTGAGATGAGGTGGAAGAGGGATTGGAACATTGGTGTGGTGGAGTGGTCTGAGCCAGCAGCTGTCCCTTGGCTTTGTTTTGGGCAGCTGGAAATCCAAGTGCCAGGGCAGATGATGGTGCTTCCCTCCACTGGCACTGTAATGGGAACTGCCATGGGGATGTCCAACACATCACTAGCTGAGGTGTGGCTGGCTGCACTCCCTCCTCTCTGCACACCCCGGGGCTCTGGCACAGGTGATGGGTGCTCAGGTTTGCATCGAGGCAGGGAAGCTTCCTTCTGCCCTGTCAGCAATTGCTGCCTGTCAGAACAGCTCTGGGAGCTATTTGGAGGCTGCTGTAGCAATGGGACATTCCCCTCTGGCTGCAAGATGTGTTTGCCAGTGGCACAAAGAATAGAGCTGCTGCCTTTATTTCTCCTCTGGAGCTGTCTCAAACCCTGTTCCTCTTCCACAGCGAGGCCAAGGTGAACTCACTTGTCTGTGAGTCTTCTGCCTTGGTGCTTGACTTAGACACACCAATTGCTAGAGCTGGGGGGGGGCTGCACAAGTCACTGACTGTGAGAATGAGGCAGGAGCCAGTGGCCCTGTTTTCCCCTCTCCTGGTGGGCAGAGATGTCCCTTTGGAGGGAAGTGAGACAAAGAGATTGCAGGAGGGATTGTGAGGGTTGTTGAACAAGGATTAGCCCAGGAATGCATTTGCAAAACCAGCAGCAAAATGCCTTAGCATTGGTCAGTGCTTTGCTTTTTTCTTCTGTTTTCAAATCCTGTGATCAATATTGACATCTTTTAAAGGTGCTAGAGAGCCCAAAGTGGTGGGTTTAGTGTCCTGAAACACGACTGCCTCTCGGGCATCTTTGGGAGGATGAAGTAAATAACAAAGGAGTGGAAACAAAACTGAGTTCTGTTGATATTTTTGAACGTCATTAAAGTGCAGGAGGTGTGAGGGTGGTAGAGAACTGTGGTGAGAGGTGTGTGCTGCCCTGCTGCAGCTGCTCTCCAACGTGAGAGCTGGGCTGGTGCTTTATGTAACGCCACTGCTGGTGCTTCGGTTGCCGCTCTGGAAGGTCTCTCAGGTGCTTTTGAGCCTACTGCTGCCTTTGAAAGTGGAGAGCATTATGGACCATGAAGTAGTACAGTGGTGGCAAACTCAAGGAGAACTTGATCCTCACATCCAGTCTCAATCTGCTCTGCCCTCATTCCAAGCCACTGCCCTCATCCTGCCTCTGCAGCCTCTGCAAACAGTCCCTCTGCAGCCTGCCTGCAGCCCCCTTCAGCTCCTGGCAGGTCACTCTCAGGTCTGCCTGGAGCCTCCAAGCCAAACACCCCCAGCTCCCTCAGCCTGCCCTTGCAGCAGAGGTGTTCCAACCCCATGAGCATTTTTGTGACCCCCTCTGAACCCACTCCAGCAGGTCCCTGTCTCTCTTGTGCTGAGGGCTCCAGAGCTGGACACAGCCCTGCAGCTGAGGTCTCACCAGAGCAGAGGGGCAGGATCCCCTCTCTCCAGCTCTGCCCATGCTGCTTTGGATGCAGCCCAGGCTGCCCTTGGCCTTCTGGGCTGCCAGTGCTCATTGCTGGCTCCTGTCCAGCTCCTCCCCCACCAGCACCCCCAAGTCCTTTCCTGCAGGGCAGCTCTCAATCTCACCAGCCCCCAGCCTGGACTGGTGTCTGGGATTGCTCCAGCCTAGGTGCAGGACCTTGCACTTTGCCTTATGGAACCTCATGAGATTCTCCTCAGCCACCTCTGCAGCTGCCTAGATCTCTCTGGAAGCCATCCCATCCTCAGCAACCACACCACTCAGCCTGGGACCACCTGCAAAAACTTATGGATGGGGCAAGAAAAGGAAAAAAACTAAAGAAACTAATTTAACTTAGTATGAGAGGAGAGAGGTGGCAATGGTTTGACAGCTCAGGCAACTGGCAGTAAGGGAAGCTGTTAGGAGATGCTGAAGTAATTCACCTTTGAATTGCCAGAGCAGAGGAGATGAGTGGGACACCTCCAAGAGTTTGGGTGAAGCATTTGTTGCAGAGTTTCACAGCTCTAACTTTCTGCTCTTTTATTTCCAGATCTTAGAAATTATCACCTTCTGCATTCTCCTCTACTTCCACAAGAGGAAGGCTGTGAAGCACCTCCTGGTTCTGCTGCTGATGGTAGCACTGCTGGGTAAGAGAGATTCACTTCAGTGCTCCTGGCCCCTCAGGCTTCACTTCTTTGCCATGGAGCCTGCAACCCTGATGCCAGCAGTGCCAAAGGGATGCATTGGAGCTGCTGAACAGCAGCAGGGCTGTTAAACCCCATGCCCCAGCAGGCACTAGCTGCAGCTTGGTGGGCAGGCTAAAACCCACAACTTCAGCTAGGGGCTGCTGAGGCTTTGGTGACCCTGTGAAGCTTGAGGGAATATGTGTCCTGATTCCTGCTCTCTCAAAAAAGGCACAAACAAACAAAGCCTGCTACAGGGAAACTTCTGAAATGCTGACATTTCCCTCCAGCAGGAAACCCAGAACTGGGGCTGGCTTTGGCTCCTGCAGCTGCCCTGGTGCCCACAAAGCTCCACAGAGAGCCTGCTGCTTGCTCTCTGACCCTTCTGCAGAGCTGGAACTGGGGGGCTGAGAGAGGCTCCAGCACTTTCGCTGCCCCTGCCTGACACCTCCACTGTCCTTGAAGCCCATGGCTGCAGGAGGGGAAGATGAGGGCTGGGGTCTGGGCGACAGCTGGTGGTAGAGGACTGCTGCCCTGGGGTCTGAGTGGCAGCTGGCAGTAGGAGATATTCTTTTCTTGCCAGAGAGAGTGATTGGCATTGGAATGGGCTGCCCAGGGAGGTGGTGGAGTCCCCATCCCTGGAGGTGTTGAAGCCAGGCCTGGCTGGGGCACTTAGTGCCATGGTCTGGTTGGTTGTATAGGGCTGGGTGCTAGGTTGGGCTGGGTGAGCTTGGAGCTCTCTTCCAACCTGCTTGATTCTGTGATTGCTGCCCTGGGGTCTGGGTGGTGGCAGCCCATGGTAGGACATTGCTGCCCTGGGGTCTGGGTGGGTCATACCTGCACAGGTGAGTGCCTGGCAGAGGGTCCACACAGATGGGCATGCAATGTAGAACGAGAGGGCAGCCTTTGTGCTTGTCTGGCTGTGAGAGCTGCTCTCATGATGAAGAAAAGCCAGAGCTGATCACAAAGTCTGTGAGTGCTTCGCTGAGCACAACTCTGGAAGCCCATTTGGTGACAATCATCTTCCCTCCTGCAAATCCTGGGAGCTAGCAGAAGGTTGGCTTGGTTGTGTTTTCCTTTTGGGGGGGTGGGAATATTTCAGATTAAAGTGGGATTTCTGAGCTTCCTGCCTTCACAGCTGGGAAGTGACATCATTGGTCACACTAGCCTCAGGGGAAGGGTCATTCTACCAGAGAGAGGAAAACCATTTCCTAGGTCTGGAAATGTATTCTGGGGATACTTCAGTTAAAAAGAACATTCCACTGCCTTAAAAAAAAAGCCAAACCAAACCAATCAACTAAGCAATCAAACATAAAAGCCTGATGCTTTCTTTTCTGGGTTTTTATTTACCTGTCTGCTGTTTAGTTGGTTTTGGTTTGGGTTTTTTTGGTGCTTTTTTGTTTGTTTGGGTTGGGTTTGGCTTTCTGTTTGTTTGGGTTTGGTGGTGGTGCTTTTTGTTTGATTCTAAGAGAGGGAAGTTGTTCTTTCATCAGGAACAATTTATCACAGAACCCAGCAGGTTGGAAAAGACCTCTGAGATCATCGAGTCCAACCTTATCACCTAACACTTTCTAATGAACTAACCCATGGCAAATAAGTGCCTCATCCAGCCTCCTCTTAAACACCTCCCAGGCATCTTTACCCTTAGCTGGACAGTCCAAGCTACTAATTTTCACCTGTGAATGCTCCCTTGAGACAACAGCTCCCTGGTAGGAGGGTGAAGTCCTCAGTTTTTATTGTTTCTTCACCCAGAGCTCAGCCTGTGCACACCTGCATACAAGTCCTACCCTAGAATCATAGAAAGGTAAGGTTGGAAGGGACCTCAAAGATCATCCAGTTCCAATCCCCTGCCATATGCAGGGACACCTCCCACTAGAACAGGTCACTCAAGGCCTCATCCAGCCTGGTGCTGAACATCTCCAGGGANGTCCCTCCCCAGCCTTCCTGTAGCCCCCTTCAGATCCTGGAAGGCTACTCTAAGGTCTCCTGGAAGCCTTCACTTCTCCAGGCTGCACAGCCTCAACTCTCTCAGCCTGTCCTCACAGCAGAGCTGCTGCAGCCCTCTCAGCTTCTTCATGGTCTCCTCTGGACCCACTCCAACAGTTCCATGTCCTTCCTGTGCTGGGGGCTCCAGAACTGCACACAGGACTGCAGATGGGGTCTGAGGAGAGCAGAGTAAAGGGGCAGAATCCCCTCCCTTGCCCTGCTGCCCACACTGCTCTGGATGCAGCACACAGTTGCTGTCTGGGCTGTGTGCCCCTGCAAGGCTTTATCCTCTCTAACCTCAGCTCCCTTGATGAAAAGTGAGGAGCCTTTGGGCAGAGCCAAACTCAAAGCACAGCTGCAGCCGAGGCTGGGCTGGGTGTCAGCAGCAGTTTAGCAAAGGTCTGGAAAACCACAGGCTTGATTTGAGGTCACCACTGCCTACCCTGGGCTCCTTTCAGATCATCAGCTCCTTGACTCTGACCTGCCACTTTGCCCAAGCCCCTCACTGGCACAGTGAAGTGGCTTTGTGAGCTGTGCCCTGCTGATCTCTCCCTTTCCCTTCCAGCATCCTTGGCGGTCATTGCTGCGAAGGCTGTGGCCAGCATGGTCACTCTCTCTGTGCAAGGCAAGCTGCAGCTGACATACCCTGTGTTCTACATCATGCTCATCCTAATGGTGGCTGCTTCTGCTTTCCAACTCAAGTAAGTGACATCCTACTCACCTCCTGACTTTCACCTGCCTTTCACCCAGCTGCTGCACCCTCTGCTGCTAGCAGCTCCACAGCCAAGTTGCACTTAGAGGCAACAGACTCCTGGTACAACATTGACAGATGCATCAGTTGCCTACAGCTGGTTGTATTGATTCTTCAGGCTCTATTTGATGCATCAGTTGCCTACAGTTGGTTGTATTGATTCTTCAGGCTCTATTTGATGCATCAGTTGCCTACAGTTGGTTGTATTGATTCTTCAGGCTTTATTTGATGCATCAATTGCCTACAGTTGGCTGTATTGATTATTCAGGCTTTATTTGATGCATCAGTTGCCTACAGCTGGTTGTATTGATTCTTCAGGCTCTATTTGATGCATCAATTGCCTGTAGTTGGTTGTATTGATTCTTCAGGCTTTATTTGATGCATCAATTGCCTACAGTTGGTTGTATTGATTCTTCAGGCTCTATTTGATGCATCAATTGCCTGTAGTTGGTTGTATTGATGCATAAGGCTTTATTTGGTGTATCAGTTGCCTACAGTTGGTTGTGTTGACTATTTAGGCTTTACTTCTCAGTTATAATTTGTTGTGAGAGATGCTACCTGCTCTCATGATCACCCAAAAGCAGAGATTCCTAAATTTACTTCTAGTTTTACCACAGTCTTGAACTCCCTTAAATGAAATTCATGTCCATGTGCATTTTTGGGGCTTACTTTTAGAAACCTTGAATGTCTCTAGGGACAGGGCCTCAGCCACATCCCTGGGAAGCCCCTTGCAGTGTTTCACCACTCTCACAGTGCAAAACTTCCTCTTGAACTTAACTCTATCCTGCTCCAGTTTCAAACCATTGCCTCTTGTCTTAGACCTACAAAGCCTTCTGAACAGTCTCTCCCCAGCCTTCCTGCAGGTCCCCTTCAGATGTTATTCATTGCTGAATAATCAAATGGCCACACCTACCCTTATCAGGCATCTCTTTTCCTCAGCTTAAGTCACTGGTCAGACCAAGGAAGAGAATTCATCTCTACTTTCTCCCTGCTTCTGTTCATCTGCACCTTGCACTGTTGCTCTGCATGCCTGCACCTTTTTAGGAAAGGGTTAACTTCTGATGGGCAGGGGACATAGAAGTTCTCCCCAGTGGGCTGCTAAGGGGCTGATTTCTGCTGCCTCTGCAGATTGCTAGGGGGAGGCAGCAGGCTAAAGCACAGCTTGCAGCTGAACAGAAAGTCCATTCCCTTTGTGCTGCTCCCTCCGCTTCAGGTGCTGATAGAATCCTTCAGTAATCTCCGCTGGGCTGCTGTCTGTGTTTACTTGAGTGCTGATTTTCCAGCAGAGGAGCCAAGGCAGCTTTCTCATGGCAGAACACACCATTCCCATGTGGAATCAAAGAAGTCCATGCATTACTGCACAGTGACTCCACAGCTGACTCAGGAACTCCCCTGTAACAGATTATAAACCCATCTCTGCTTCTCTTCTCTGGGAGAACAGCTCAGGGCACTGAAAATAGGAAATAAAAGGTGGCTAAGTGGGGAACTGCTGAATTCACCTCCTCTTCTTCTTGCCAGGCTTTTCTTCCTTCCTTTCTGCTGGGTCAAAGTTAAAACAGAAGTGAAGAAGTGCTGGTTGCACCGCCTGGGCTCGGTGTCTCTTTGTGTCTCTGCTCTTGGCTGTGCTTTCTAGAGGAGGCAGTGCTGTCAGCTTGGGCTTTTGCATTCTGTTTGTGCCCCCCTCTGCTTTGGTTTGAATGTCTTGGGTCAGCTCAGGATGGCCTGTACTGGAACATCCTCCTGGACTCAGGGCTGGGCTTGGGTGCCACTGCTCAGTGCCTGCCACCAATTGTGCTGCAAGTGAGAGAGAATCAGAGAACAGTGAGGTTGGAAGGGACTTTCAAAGCTCAGCCAGTTCCAGCCCTCTGCCATAGGCAGGGACACCTCCCACTAGCACAGGTCACTCAAGGCCTCATCCAACCTGCCCTTGAAAACTTCCAGGGAGATTGTGGGGCACAGAAGACCTCCAGGGAGGTTGTGGAGCACAGAAGCACCCAACGTGATCAAAGATCACGTTGGGTGCTTCTGTGCTCCACAACCTCCCTGGGCAACCTGTGCCAGTGTCTCACCACCCTGACTGCAAACAGCTTCCTCCTGACATCCAATTTGTTGAGGTGTTTTCAAGGGCTTTAAAACCCTGCCTGTCCCATGGAGATGGAGGATTTCTTTTTTTTCTTTTTTTTTTTTCTTAAAGCACCATGGAGACTGCTCAGCAGTTGCTAAAATTACCATGCAATTGCTTTAATGGCTAAAACAGATCCAAGCTTGGATTTGGATTTTTATTTATTTATTTACAGTGCACATATACTGCAGCAGTGAAGCATTTCAGTGTGCTTCTTTTTATAGGTTTTGGACACACTCTGCAGTCTCCTGATATTTTTATTTTTTTTTTTCTTTTTTCTTCCCTCCCTCTCTCTTTCCTTTTCAAAGAAGCATCCTTCACACAACCAAATATTTGCTGATTGTGGCTGAGGGTTCACCCTGGTGATTCATACCCGTGGGTAGATGTTGATAGCTGTGATCTCCCTATGAAGGCTTTGCTGGCTTCATCCACTGCTGCAGGCTTGTGCAGGCTGCACCCATGGAAGCTCCTGTGGCCCTGCATGCTTTTGCTGGTGATTCTCCTGAAGGTTTGTGTTGGCTTTCTAAAGGAGCACAGCAGACCCAGAAACCCAGAAAGCACAGGCTTGGAGCCCCTGTGGTAGGCTGAGGCATAGGAAACATGAGAAGAAATTTTTTCCCTGTGAGGGTGACAGAACCCTGGAACAGGCTGCCCAGGGGTGCTGTGGAGTCTCCCTCTCTGGAAAGATCCAAAACCCACCTGGATGTGTTCCTGTGTGATTTGGTCTAGGAGATCCTGCTCTGGCAGGGGGGTTGGACTGGATGAGCTTTCCAGGTCCCTTCCAGCCCCTGACATTCTATGATTCTATAAATCCTATGCCTCAGCTTCCACCCATTGCCCCTTGTGCTGTCATTGGGCATCACCCAGCAGAGCCTGGCTCCAGCCTCCTGGCACTCACCCTGCACACCTTTATAAGCAGGAATGAGGTCAGCCCTCAAGGTCCTCTGCTCCAAGTCCCCCAGGCTCTCCTCCCAAGAGAGATGCTCCATTCCCTTAATCATCCTTGTGGCTGTGTGCTGGACTCCCCCAAGCAGCTGGGTGTTCAGAACCAGAAAGTAAGTTCAATACACAACTGTGGTAAATAAAACCAAACCTCCAAACTGATTGCACTTATTGCTAAGCTGATGTCAAGTGGCTTACACTGCCCTAATGGCCACTGAGGCTCCTGTAGCAATAAGGTGCTCTGATGCTTGTCTTCCAGGTTCTTGGATCAAGCAACACATCTGTACCAAGTGACAGCAGTCGTGCCCCTTCATTTTGTGCTCTTCACTCTCAGTGCCATCATCTCAGGTTTGTTCCTGGCCTCCTGCCTCTACAGAATGGCTTGCTAGCAGAATTGCTGTCTGTTGGTAGTAACAAAGAGCAGGCAAGAGAAGTTGTTGCTAAATGGAGTTCTGGAAGACTCAATCAGTTCACAGCCTTCGAAGCAAAATGAAAATAAGAAAATGCTGGGCTATTTCCAGAACTGAGAGCTACATTTTGCTGTGCCTTGCTGGCTTGCTGGAAGGACCTGCCTCATCCTGACAGCCAGCAAAGGTCTTTCCCATGCACACAGCAGCCTCTCCCTGTCGGAACCGGTAGAGCAAGTTCAGCAGCCTGGCAAACTCCCCAAACGACAACCAGCTGCGGTGCGTAGCAGCTCGCGTGGATCCCTTTCAGGAGGGGGAATTGTAGGTTAAGTGAAGGACAGAAAACGACTCCAAAGACTTTTCTGAAAGCATTTAGCATTTTCTCCTGGGTGAGAAGTTTGAGCTTGGCGCTGTTAAAGAGGGGCTGCAAGCCTTGGAAAGGGTGCAGGGTGTAAGAAGGTGAGGAGGGAGGGTGGCTGGGATGCTGCATCAGCAACCAGCCCAAACGATCCTGTTGTTAGAACATTTATGACTCACTTTAAGGCACACTGGGGGCTTTCCTGTCATTGCTGTGCAGGAGTTTCTCAGGCAGAGCTGCCACTAATGAGAAAGGGAGTTAGCCTGCAGCCCAGATTGCCTCAGCACCTGTGTCAGAGGAGACCTACGCTCTGTGACCCAGGAGAGCCTTGTGCCATGAGGGGGCTGCCTTCTCCTGGCCACATGGGGAACTTGGCCTCCTGCCTCCTGAGAAGATCAAGCCAGATCATGGAATGGAATCATGGAATCATAGAATCAGTCAGGGGTGGAAGGGACCACAAGGATCATCCAGTTCCAACCTCCCTGCCATGGGCAGGGACACCTCACACCAGATCAGGCTGCCCACAGCCTCATCCAGCCTGGCCTTAAACACCTCCAGGGATCAGGCTTCCACCACCTCCCTGGGCAATCTCTGCCAGGCTCTCACCACCCTCATGCTGAACAACTTCTTCCTAACCTCCACTCTGAATCTCCCCATTTCCAGCTTGGTTCCATTCCCCCCAGTCCTGTCACTCCCTGACAGCCTAAAAAGTCCCTCCCCAGCTTTCTTGCAGCCCCCTCAGATCCTGCAAGGCCACAAGAAGGTCACTTGGGAGCCTTCTCCTCTCCAGACTGCACAGCCCCAACTGCCTCAGTCTCTCCTCACAGCAGAGCAGCTCCAGCCCTCTGCTCATCCTCATGGCCCTTCTCTGGACACCTTCCAGCACCTCCACAGCCCTCCTGTCCAGAGGTGGATGCAGCACTCCAGGTGGGGTCTCACCAGAGCAGGGTAGAGGAGGAGAATCACCTCCCTTGCCCTGCTGGCCACACTTCTGATGCAGCCCAGGCTCTGGTTGCTCTCTGGGCTGCAAGTGCACACTGCTGGCTCCTGTTGATCTTCTCCTGCACCAGCATCCCCAAGTCCCTCTCCTCAGGGCTGCTCTCCAGCCAGTCCCTGCCCAGCCTATATTGGTGCTTGTGATTGTCTCAACCCAGCTGCAGGACCTTGCCCTTGGTCCTTGAATGGCTGAATAGCTTTGAGACTGGGTGCACAGGCATTGTGTCAGGGTAGGCAAAGCACTGTGTAAGCAGGGCTCTGAAGAACAGAGCTGGGGTGCCTGTACAAGGTCCCTCCTCTCGTGATTCCCTCACCCCCAGGTACAGGCTCTGAAGACAGAGCCACACTTCAGCTGTGCTGGTTCACACCTTGGCTTTTCTAGGTGGAACTGTGCTCATCTGTGGTTTGAATCTAATACACACAGCTGTGAATTAGGGCAGCTGAGATCCTGATAGGCATCTGGTTCTGCCACCTCTGCTGCTGAGGTGCTCATCCCTGGCAGAGGGGTGGCCAGCAAGAGGTAGAGACACCTTCAGCCAGAAAAAGTTGGCAAACCTGCCTGCTGGAGCCCTTACCTGGGTGTGAACAGCAGGGCCAGGGCTGGTTATTGAGAACCTGTTGCCAGTGGAGGTGCCCACAGGGTCTGTTGGGATGGCTTAGCTAAATCCATGAAGAGCCTCTCAGCTATATTGGCATGACCCTGCTTGGGAACGAGACCTGGAGTTGGACCTGCATAAGAGGTATTGCTGACACTGCACAAAATACCTGCACCTGTGGAGTTACTGACCCAGCAGGGGCTCCAAGCTGACAGGCTTGTGCTGGTTTGAGGCTAAGTGGAACATTTTAATGAGAAGAAATAGATAATAGACTGTGAAAAGCAAACAGTGGTGGTGTCTGCTGCACTCATAAGCTTGCTGAGATGGATAAAGAGAAGGACACAAGCATAGATGAGAGAGTTCTGCCTGTTGGGGTCTGTGTCTTCTCCCTGGGCTTCTGCTGCTCTGCCTGGATCTGTGTAACCCAACTAATCACTTTGCTTCTAACCTCCTTTGCTGATCCTTCCTGCTCACCTTGCATGTAAGAGACTCTTTGATAAGGCAGAGGGGTGGAAAGAAGGTGGAAGGGTGGTTGGGAGCCCCTGCTGGGGACTCTGACATCTGGGAGGGGAATTGTGTTTCTGTATTACCTTGAGNACCTGCTTCAGCCCCCTGCAGCAAGCCTAGGCAAAGGGATGCTGCCACAAACAGCAGGCAGGGCTGTCTGCCTGGGCACTGCTCAGCTCTCTGGGAGCATGACACTCCTCCTGAGCCTCCCAGCAGTGCCTCACATCCCTGGGAAGCCAGACAAGACCTGCAGTTCTTGTTTCTGTCGTGTTCCAGGGGCGGTGTTTTATCAGGAATTCCGAAGTGCAGCTCTGCTGAGCCTCTGCATGTTTATGCTGGGGTAAGTGGATCGGGCTGCAGCCTGCGGCGAGCTTCGAGCTGCAGCAGCGCTGCCTCCCGGGGTCCTTTCTTGCCCCCTCTTGTTATAAGAGTATTATGGAATAGCCATTAGAGGAGGGTGAGGAAACACTGAAGGAAAGATTGATGCCTGTCCTTTGGGAGGTTGGAGGCCTGGGTTTGAATCCAGATATGTCAAAACATGAGACACTCATGAGCTACTAATCTGCTGGTGGGATGAAAAAGCAGCAGCAAGGAGCCCTCACTGCTCCCCATGCTACAACTCTGAGAAATCTTCTCCCATCCTACCTTCCACTTAATGTACCCAGCTGGTCTGTGGTGCCACTGGGGCCTGGGCAATGAGGTGAGCTGCTTGCCTGCAAGGCAGCACCACAGTATTCCTCCTTGTGCCAATAAAGGACACAGCGTGCCCACAGGAAGGCTCAGAGTGTGCTGAGAATCACAGAAGGTCAGGGACCTCAGAAGATCATCCAGTCCAACCCCCTTGCCAGAGCAGGATAGGTGAAGCTGTTAACAATCCATGTTCAAAGAGAGACCAAGGGCTCAGGAGAGCAGAAACCTTCTACTGGCTACCAGCACTGCCAAAGAATCATAGAGTCGGACAGGGTTGGAAAGGACCACAAGGATCATCTAGCTCCAAGCCCCCTGCCATGGGCAGGGACAAAGCTCTGGGGACACATGGCACCTGCTTGACAATGAGCATGAGATGGTTAAAAGCACCTCCCAGAGCTGCTGGGGGTGTCTTGCCATGGTGCTGTCAAATGAAGGGGCTGATAGCTGCAGACATCTCCATCCTCTGCAGCTGGACTGGGGGGAGCTCAACAACTGCAGGGAAAGTGACAGAAAAGGGAGATGAGCAAATTCAACTCGGGGATTTGGCAGGCAGGAACTGCTGCCTGAGTGTCCAACAGAGAGCAGAGAGAAGATTTATCCAAGCAGAGCATTGCTCCTGGCTTGCAGATTGCCCCTGAGACAGACAGGCAAAAGGGAAAACCAGTGGAGAGGTTACCTGGCATTGGCCAGGCTGTCCATGGCATGGCAAATGCTGGGATGTCAGCTTGAGCACTGTGCTCAGAGATCCAAGTGTTGCAGCCTCACGCTCACAGACACTTGATGAGGTGCAGATTGCTGAAAGTGCAACTTTGGAACTGATCACAAGGATCCAGGAGGCAAAAAGTAAACTGAAAGGTGAATGTATAGAGCTGCCAAGAAGGAAAGCTCCTTTGTAAACTCAGCAGCTTGGGTTTGAGCGTCCTTGAAAGAGGCCCAAGGGAAGAAATTCTCATCTCAGCCTCACTGACCTGTCCCTGATGCTGCTGTGCCACTGCTGTTTTGCAGGTGCCTCCTGGTTTTCCTTGGTGTCTTTGCAATTGCAAGAAATCAGCAAGAGGAGCAGCTACAAACTCCTTTTATTGACTGTGGAAGTATTCCTGGTGAGCAAGGCTTTGGTTATTTCTCTCTCTGTTCAAAAATGAAGTATCAGGCAATGGGAGGCCCAAGGAAAGGTGAGCCACAAATGTGCCCTAGCCAGATTTAACACATCCACTCTTCCCTTCATTTCTGTTCCTCTTCCCAACAGATTCTTTTTTTCAAATAATTTTCCAGGGGATTTCCAAGCTCTAATTACAAGCAGTGGAATGAAAACAATGATCACTTGGGCAAGGAATGTCTAAATGATGCCTTGTTTGGGGTGGGGGGGTGGAATTTGTATTATTAACATTCTTCACAGGGTCATTTCCCNNNCCCCCCTTCTCTTCCCCCATTTTCTTAGGGAAAAAACTGACAGGCAAAATACAACCAGAGCCTCAGGCTCCAGGCTATGGCACTTGGAGTAATGAAGATGATGTGGTGAAGTCAAGGCTGGAAGGAGAAAGCACCTTACATGCCAACTGACACCAGGAACCCCACTGGCACAAGGGCCAGCAGCACTTTTTTTTCTGGACATATTTAAGTCTGTATTGGACTCCTTTATGCTGCTGAGTCAAAGAATTATTTATTCCTACTTCAGTTATCCTACCCTTGTCCCAAATGTCTTCTGGAGATAAAGGAAGCCTAGAGAAAGGCTTAATAACCACTAATGAAATGGGACCTTTTCCTCAGATCGAAGCCTCCCGAGGGTATTTTTAGTTTTAATTGCTTTGAAATGCAACTAGGCAGAGGACAGGATGATAAAAATTCCCTTTTGAAGCCACTCAGATCTGTGTGGATCTTCGGAGACAAAGGTGGGGAGGGAGGATCATTTCCCTGACTGGCTTCACAGTATTCTGCTTTGTGAGACCCTTGCAAACCTGAACCGTCCTGCTCAGAAGGCAAAGCTGGGGGCATGTCTGCAGGACACCCAAACCTGGGCATGCCCTGGCAGCCTGAGCAGGAGGATGTGACTGCTTGCAAGCAGCAGTGTGCTGGGAGCCAGCGTGCAGGGGGCTTCACCAGCTGCTCCCCAGCCTGGGTCCCTTCCAGCTGGCATGGGGCAGCACCTCGCTAGTACCAGCTGCCTGACTTTGCCCTTCCCTACCCCTCTGACTGCTTAAGTTCAAGTGTCTAAAGCTTAGTAATACAAAAGAGCAGCACATTCTCTTCACAGGCTTCCTCCAGGGAGCATGGGCAGGCTCCCAGCTTTTTATTGCAAGGCAACTGCAAGCTGCTTTCCAAGTGCCCAGCCAGAGCCTGTGCTGAAGGTGGGAACAGGAGGCCTACAGCTTGGCATGCTGTGACCTGGGAAGCACAGGGGGAGAGGATTGGGGTTTGTTGCTTTGCTAAATGATTGGCCTTGGGCAGCTTACCAAAAGCTGTTTCTGTGACTCAGGAGAGCTGGAGGAGGGGTCCCAGGTAGAGGAGTTTCTCTTTAAAGCAAGAAATCCAATGTAAACATGTCTGGGGCAGAAGGGATTCTGCATTGGAAACTGCTGTAGTTCTTCTTGAACAGTGCCTCTTCTTCTTTTTCCTTCTTCTTTTTCTTGTTCTTTTTAGTTTTAATTTTTCTTATTATTTTAATTTTTCTTATTTTTATTTTTCTTCTTTCTTATTTTTCTTTTATCTTCTTTCTTCTGTATCTCTTTTTCTTTTTGTATTTTTCCTTCTGTATTTTTCCTTTTTTCTATTTTTCTTTTTCTTTTTCTATTTTTCTTTTTCTATTTTTCTTTTTCTATTTTTCTTTTTCTATTTTTCTTTTTCTATTTTTCTTTTTCTATTTTTCTTTTTCTATTTTTCTTTTTCTTTTTTTCTTTTTTTCTTTTTCTTTTTCTATTTTTCTTTTTCTATTTTTCTTTTTCT
>VWZE01003521.1:23032-34231 GCA_013396675.1 Eubucco bourcierii
AAAACACACACGATTTTTATATATAATATTTATATATTATATTTTATCTATAAAAACTAGATATACTATAATATTATATATAATCTATTAAAATATAGACCAAAATATATTTTTACTGTATTTATATATATATATAACATTTACATATATATAAACTCAGTCCAATATATATAACATGTATGTTATTTATATATAATATATATTATTATAGATATAGTTTGTGTTTATATACTTTTTTTTTTTTTTGGACTGTATTTGTGTTCCTACCCCTGTCCACCTGGCAGGCTTCTTGCCTGCTCTGTGCCACAGCCCAGCTTTTGGTGGCCTCGTGGCATGTAAGGGAGGCCATGGCCACCCAAACCCAGAGGAGAGAGGTTGGACATCAGAGATGCTCCTGCTTCTGTGCTTTGAAGCTGTGATTTCAGGCAGCTGCCAAGCTGCTGGAGTGGTTCTTTGCGGCCTCCTCTGGCCTCACTCCAGCAGCTCTGAGTCCTTCTGCTGCTGGGCACACCAGAGCTGGGGGCAGGATTGGAGGTGGGGTCCCAGCAGAACAGTGTAAAGGGGCAGAATCCCCTCTCTTGCCCTGCTGCCCACACTCTCCAGGAACACAGAGTGGCTCCAGGGGACTGCTAGCAGCCAGCTGTGTCCTGGAGCCTTGGCTGGCAGTGCCAGACAGGCATTGACTGGCAGCTTCCCAAGCAGAGCTGCTGCAAAGGAGTGATGAAGCAGGTGGCTTTAACCCTGGCTGTTTAACACTGTCACTGCCTCACTGCAGCCACTGGAACTAACACCTTACAGATGAGGAGTGGCCTGTGGCCATCCAGCAAGGAGCCAAAGTCTCTACTTTTCTAGATCAGACTGGGGAAAATGTAAAGGGCTGGTGGAAGCCTCCAGTGCAAGCAGACTGCTGCCAGCTCTCCAGTTGGAGATTTCCACTTTTGGAATAGGCACTGCCTTGCCTAGATGAAATCTTTGGAGTCTGCTGCCAGGCCTCCTGCCAAGAATCATTGAAGTGGCTGAGAGAACAGCACTGTCATTTGTCTTCTGCTGGCTAGCTGGTGGGCACACAGCCAGAGCAGCAGGAGGGTGAGATCAGGACTCCTCTCTCTGTTCTCTTGAGTTGCAGCAGCCTCTGTGCCCAGTGCTTGGTGCTATCTAACACTGATGGCCCCAGCCAGGAGAGACACATAAAGCTTGTGTGGCACAGAGGATGCCGCTTAGGCAGCTCCTGTTTGTCACTGAAGGCTGCTGCTGGTTGCACATCAAACACCACAGCAGTGGAGCTTCTGGTCAGCTTTCCCAGAGCAGCTGTTCCATGTTTTACAAGGGAGGGGAGCAGAGGAAGGTGATTTATCAGTACCAAGCACCACACTATCCAGGTGTTTCTTTTTCCAGGCACTGTTCAACTGCTAACCATCAGGCACATCCTGGCAGTGCTGCCTGGCTGCTGGGTGCATGACCCTGCTGCAGGAGTCAATGCAGCAGCAGGAGGAACAGCAGGCTGCTAGGCACAGAACCACAGAGTCAGAGTCATAGAATCACAGAGTAATAAAATCATAGAATCACAGAATCAGTCTGGGTTGGGAGGAACCACAAGGATCATCCAGTTCCAAACCCCCTGCCATGGCCAGGGACACCTCACACTAGATCAGGCTGGCCACAGCCTCATCTAGCCTGGCCTTAAACACCTCCAGGGATCAGGCTTCCACCAACTCCCTGGACAATCCGCACAGCCCCAACTGCCTCAGTCTCTCCTCACAGCAGAGCAGCTCCAGCTCTCTGCTCATCCTTGTGGCCCTTCTCTGGACACCTTCCAGCACCTCCACATCCCTCTTGTCCCAGGGGCTCCAGAACTGGATGCAATACTTCAGTACTGTCAGAAGACAGCTCCATGTCATCTGGCCTGGCCTCCTGCAGCTTCCTCCAAGCCCTTCTGTGTGCAGCCTTTGGCCCACCTGCAGAAGGCAGCTTACCTCTCCTGCTTCCCTCCTGCCAAAGCAGAGGAGCCACCAGTGCCATTTAGTCATCCTCACTGGCAGTGAGCCATTGCTTGCCTCTGAGTTGTGCCTCAGGTCTATTTTAACTTCCCTGGCTTTAGCTTGCAGCTTTTTGTCACTTGCCAGTGATTTAAAGCACTTGGTAAGTCCCTCCAGTGAAATACAGTTAGGTGACTTTGGGCTTTTTGCTGTGCCAAACAGATGGACCCTGTAAGGCCCTCGGATTGTTTTCTGTGCTTCTTTTCTCTTCTCTCTCCATTTTTCTAGTGTCTGCAATTGGCAGAACCAGATCCTAGCAGCACAGCCCTGGAGCAGCCCTAGTGTGCTGTGATCTGGTGCCCACTTTTCCCTCTTCCCACAGCTGCAGCTCTGCCACCTCTCCTGGGAGGTTCTTACACTTTCTCTTTTGACACTGTAATTTGACAGCAGCTGTTTTGCATGCCCAGAGATTCAGCAGCCTCAGGGTTTTTTTTTTCAGTGATTGGACTTCTGACTCATTGCTGAGCTTGGTGAGAGTCCAATGAGTGGGTGTCCGGGGAGGGGGCAGCTCAGCAGGAGGCCCTGCGGGCTGGCAGCTGGCACAGGGGCAGTAGTTCCTGGCACTGGCAGTAAGCAGCCTCGCAGAGCTGCCCTTTCCTCCAGCACCTGAGAGATTTGAGAGCTCAGCCTGGATTTGAGAGGAGGTGACTCATCCAGTGGCTGTTGGGAGCTGCAGCAAGTAAACAGGCTCTAGATCTGGAGACACCCTGCCCGGGGCACTTGGTCTCTCCTCAAGGATGGCAATGGTGCACCAGGGAGAAAGGAGGCTGCCATCTGTCATACACCATAGGGAGGCTTCTACTGCCTCACAGCCTCAGGGTGAGGATGTCTTGTGAAAGCAGCAGTTTGGGCATGTGCCCTCCAGGAGGACACAAACACCTGCTGGTGCTGCCCAGGGCACCGAGCCAGACCAGCAGGACCTGCGCCTGCCCTGACTCCTTTGGCTTGCTCAGGCCATCAGCCGTTTGCCTGGGCTGTGGCTATCTCCTCCCTAAAGTGCACAAGGCTCCTCACAGTGCCCTGCTTCTGGCTGGCCCCTGTGCTTCTGCTCCTCCTGCAGAAGGGAGCAGCCTGCCTCAGGCCTCTCGGGGACCCAGCATCTGAGATGCTTCTGCTCTGGAGAAGCTCTGGGGTGCATTCGCACCCTAAGGCACAGCTACTTTGCTCTTGCACTGTCAGGACTTTGAGCCTGAGGAGTTTGGGTTGCTTTCTCCAGGCAATTTCAAATGGGGAGATCAATCATGTCACCTCCATTAGCTTGAAGTCCTTTGGTGCTATCCTCCCCCCCCCAAAAAAGCTGCATTTAAGAGTGCAGCCTTTGCAAAGCGAGGGCCACGCTGCAGCGCTTTGAACGTGAGCGCAGTGACTCACTTCTTTAATGGCTCTTTCTTTTTTCTGAATCTCCAGAATGGCTTTTTTCCAAGCCAAGTCCTGCAAGGCCTCATAGAACAAACAAGGGTTACTGCTCTTTTCCACACATCACATGAAAAATATCCTAGAGGGGAGTGAGCTGCAGCCCATCTGCTGTAGCTTGGCCCGGAGCGGGGCGCAGCTCCCCGGCCATTACGCATGGCTCTGGTAAAGCAAACCACCTGCTTCCTGCACCAGGGGCTGCCTCCAGCCTTCTCTGAGGGGGAAACCCATCCAAACCTCTGACAGGGGATGACAGCCTTGGCATCCCCTTTGCTGCATTTGTTCTTATGCCATTTGTTGTTCGCTCGCTGGACTTTCCATCTTCTTTTCCATCCAGACCAGAAAAAGGCAGGCTGGGCTGGGGAGAAACAGACTCTTCCTTTCTTGTTTGTTGTGCTGCCTCACTCCCCAGCTGCAGGCAGCAAAGCCTTCCTTTGGGCACCCTTGGAAGGGATGAAAAAGGAGAGGAAAAAGGAGAGAGAGAGAGAGAGTGGGGTGGGGGTTGGGGGCTGGTGTGTCCTGGAGACTGCTTTCTAATAGCTGAAAGGATCCTGTGGGAAGGCTCCAGAGAGTCTTTTTCACACAAGCATCTGCCCCTTGGCCATGGGGAATGGATTTAAAATAAAGAACAGGTTTAGACTGGACCTTAAAAGACATTCCTCACCCTGAGGGTGGCAAGGTTCTGGAATGGATTGTCCAGAGGGGCTGTGGGTGTCCCCTCCCTGCAGATGGTCAGGGCCAGGCTGGATGTGGCCTTGAGTAAGCTGGGCTAGTTGAGAGGAGCACTCCCCATGGCAAGGAGGGTGCATGAGATGCTCTCTGAGTTCCCTTCCAGCCTCAGCCATTCTGTGGTCTGCCTGCTTACCTGGGTGCTTCTCCACACCAGGCTCCTCAAGGCATCCCAAGGAAGAAAGGCGGGTGGCTTCTAGAGGATACAGAGCTCTGCAAGGTGCCAGGTTCCCAAATGTTGGGTTTAGCTCCATTTTCTGGGTACAGGAGTAGCTTTGTAAGAGCCTGCAGAGATTGTCTCAGTGAATGGGAGGCACCTCAGGAGTGCAGCATGAAAGAGCAATCTGCCTAGAGACAGCACTCACCCAGTTCCCTTTGGAAGAGGACCACAATGCAGACACTGAGCTGCCTCTTTTGGTGCTTGAAAGGGTCTTGCTTTCTGTTCCTTTGGAGGAGCTGCCCCTTAGCCCTTGGTCAGCAGGCAAGCAACCTGAAAAAGAGGGGCATTAGCTCTGAAAATGGATAATGCAGAAATATGCCAAAGAAGAGCCAAAAAGGAACCTCCCATTTGTGTTACAGTCTGAGAGAGCCAAACCCCTCTGAGCAGCACAGCTGTTGGCAGGCATGGCAAACCTAAAGGCAACCTTCAGGAAGCCTCTTCAAAAGTCAACCATCAGCACCCACATGCCTCAGAGTCTGCACAGCAAAGCCAGTAATAAATCAGGGGGTGTCAGAACTGCTGCTGCCACCTCTCCCCCATCCCTTCGTGCCTGTGTCTGTCTGTGTGTGTGTAGACACAGCCCCAGAAAGGGCAGGACTTGCTTGGCTCTGCTTTTTTCCTGCCTTGATGGTTCAAGAAGAGATCATTCTGAAAAAAGAAAGAAATCTTCCTCCTCTCACGCCATGCCCCTGCAGGAGTAACCTCCTTTTTTCCCTGCTCAGGTCATCATTTTAGGGGTAAAACATGACTAAAGCCAACCATTTTCATTTGGAGCAGACCTTCACCAACAGGTTTGGGTGGTCAGCTGTGGGGACCACTTGGCTCCTACTGAGGTCTTTGCAAAGAGAAAAACCCAAAGGGTTGTTTTAAGTGGCTTCATTTTCTTTCAGAGGTTACTTGCTCCATGTTATTGTACAATAAACCCCTACCAGATGAGTTACAGCCCAGCTTCACAAGATAAAAAGAGCAATTACACAAGAGAAGCAGTGAACAAATTGACCTGGTCAAGGAAAGCTTTCCTAAGATAATTAAAACCACCTCGTAGCTGTGCTGTGAGACAGGAGCCAGCTTTCAGAGTGGTTATCCTCAAGCTCAAATGCAGCCCTAAGCTTGAAAAGCAGCTGGGAAATGGTTGGCCAGAGCAAGGAGCTTATGTGCAGGCTGGGGGAGTTGGCTCAAGCTGTGAGCATCACACAGGTGGGGCCAGGTCATCAGGGATGGTCCTGGGATGAGGAGGTCAGGGACCTCCTTTCTCTCATTTCTACCCAGATTCACATCTCAGGGGCCCATTCCCTTGGTCTCAGAGGTCCATCTTTCGCCAGCTCTCTCATTTGGTGCATCCCTTTAACCCACTCCCAGCACACTTAGACTCTCAGTTTGCTCCTCCCTTACAGTCCCTCCACCCTTTGGCACCTGTGGATGCCCATGTGGCACCACTGCAGAGCTCCTCTGCCTCCCCTGCATCTTCTGTCCAGCCCAGAGTCCCCAGGCTGCTGCAGGCAGTGAACATCTCCTGTGGGGCCAGGCTGAGGGAGCTGGGGCTGGCAGCTGGCAGCAGAGGAGCCTGAGGGCTGCCCTCAGTGCTGTGCTAAAGATGTGCAGGGCAGTGTCAGGAGGATGCAGCCAGGCTCTGCCCAGGGGTGTCCAGTGACAGGCCAAGGGGCACTGGGGGCAAACTGGAGCAGAGGAGGTGCCAGGGGACCAGGAGGGGAAACTTTGTCCCTGGGAGGGTGGCAGAGCCCTGGAACAGGCTGCCCAGAGAGGCTGTGGAGTCTCCTTCTGTGGAGCCTTTCCAACCCCACCTGGATGTGTTCCTGTGTGCCCTGCCCTGGGTACTGCTGCTCTGGCATGGGGCTGGCTGATCTCTGGAGGTCCCTTCCAACCCATTCTGTGGCGTTGGGATTGGGCAAATTTCTTACAGCCACAGAAGCTGTGCAACTCTCACTGGCACTGGCAGAGGCACAAGCACAGGCACAGAGAGCAGAGAGCAGCACCACAAACGTGAAGCTGAAAATGTCACCAGTCCGTGAGAGGTCTGCGGCAGCAGGGGACAGGTCCAGAACGGGGGTGGGGAATAGTGGGGGAAAGGTCATGACAATACAAGAGAAAACAGAGAGAGAAAGAGAGCGAGAAGTGAAGTTGCTGCTAGCAGAAAAGCAGGGCACGACCCCGCCGCTGGCAGCGGTGCAGAGGAGCTGCCCGCGGGCAGGCTGCCGGCTGGGGAGGCTGCAGCAGGAGTGAGTCAGCGCTGGGGTTCCGCTGCGCTCAGCACATGCGGACACCTCCCTCGGGCGCAGGCAGCGCTCACCCAGCTCGCTCTGTTGTTCACAGTATTTTGCTGCCCTGGGCAACCAGCCCCTGCCCTTGCCCCTGCCCTTGCCCTTGCCCCTCCCTCAGCCTCAGCCTCAGCCCCTGCCCGGCAGGACAGAGCCGGCAAGGCCCAGGGTGCCGAGGAGCAATTTGCTCCTCCAGTCGAGGCTGATTTTATCATCCCCACGCTTGTCAGGGCAGGAACACAACATTCCCTGTTCCCAGGGTGTGTAACGTTACTGGGAAGTCGTAATTCCTAACCCAGTGCTTGATTGCCCGGGTGCAGAGCTGCTGCCCCTGTGTGCTGGCACAGCTGGGGGCTCCCTTTGCTTTCCCCCTTCGGTTGCCTGCCCCGGGTTGAGCTGGAAGCCGCCGGGCAGCAGGGGGGCAGCTTTTGTTGCCAGCACCGAAGGATGCTCTGGGGAGAGCTTTGCCCTGCTCGGCTCGGACCAGCAGTGTGTTCTGCTGGGGGGGACTGGCACTCCTGGTTCCCTCTCCAACCTCTGCCAACCACTGCTTTTCTTCTTTCCATCCAGCTTGCCTTGGGAGGGGCAGCAAACAGAGCCTAGTGCGTTTGTTCTGCAGGGGGCAGGAACCCATTCAGCGTGCAGGTTGCTGCCCAGGACAGACCAAGGTGAGAGAAGCAGCCTGGCACCTTATCCCAGGGCACTTCAGGGCTTGGGAGTGGAGAGAGAAAACCTATTGAAACTATTTGCATCTTGAATTTATTGAAAAACCAAACCCACCGCTGTGGAGATTTCTGTAGGCCGTTGCTTAGGGCTTGGGGAAAGAACAACTGGAGAGTAGGGGGAGAAATGGAATCCAGCAAAGCCAGGGGAGGAGTCCTGCAGCTGCAAAACACAACCCCAGGGACAGGATGGGCTGGGGAATGACCTGCTGGGGAGCAGCTCTGGGGAAAGGGACCTGGGGGTGCTGGTGGGCAGAAAGGTGCCCATGAGCCAGCAATGTGCCCTTGTAGCAAAGAAGGCCAAGGGCATCCTGGGGTAGATTAGAAGGGCTGTGGTGTGGAGAGAAGTTCTCCTGCCCCTCTGCTCTGTCCTGCTGAGGCCACGTCTGCAATATTGTGTCCATTTCTGGGCCACTCAGGCCAAGAAGGACCTCAGGAAACTGCTTGAGAGAGTCCAGCCCAGAGCCCCCAGGCTGCTGCAGGCAGTGAACATCTCCTGTGAGGCCAGGCTGAGGGAGCTGGGGCTGGCAGCTGGCAGCAGAGGAGCCTGAGGGCTGCCCTCAGTGCTGTGCTAAAGATGTGCAGGGCAGTGTCAGGAGGACGCAGCCAGGCTCTGCCCAGAGGTGTCCAGTGACAGGCCAAGGGGCACTGAGGGCAAACTGGAGCAGAGGAGGTGCCAGGGGACCAGGAGGGGAAACTTTGTCCCTGTGAGGGAGGCAGAGCCCTGGAGCAGGCTGCCCAGAGAGGCTGTGGAGTCTCCTTCTGTGGAGCCTTTCCAACCCCACCTGGATGTGTTCCTGTGTGCCCTGCTCTGGGTACTGCTGCTCTGGCAGGGGGCTTGGACTGACTGATCTCTGGAGGTCCCTTCCAGCCCCTGCCATTCTGTGGTTTTGGCTAAAGGCTCAGGGCAAATATCTATCTCCTTTTCAGTCTTCCCCCTTGTATTTTCCACTTGAAAAGCTGTTACCCTGAGAAAGCCTGAAGGTTCAGACAGGAAAATGTGCAGTTAATTGAAGGGTGCCTCCCACGGCCTGTGACAGAACAGGGGGAGAGCCTCAATAAAGAGATTTGAGCTATAGCAATCCAGAGAGGACTCTTTTAAGGCCTTTCTGTGATTTTTTGTTTGTTTGTGGGTTTGTTTTGTTTTGTTAAGGGACAAAATTGTCTCCTGCCTCTGAGATCAGGCACCCTGTGTAGCTCCTGTTAGAGAGGGAGACTCAAACTTCAGTCAGGAGCCTGGTTTGAAGCTTCGCAAATTCTTCAATACTCAGTGGTCATAATGTTGCGAGGGCCGAAGGGGAGGAAGCAGAGACTGCAGCTCCTACTATTTTTGCTCCAAGCCTGGGTCCCAACAGGCTCATTTATATCCTCAGATAGATGCAAATTAATTTTGCAAATGGCTCTGGGTGAGGCCCAGTTTTTCAATGGTCATCAATCCCCTGACCTTGCAGAGAGAAGAGGTCACCTCTCCTGCTCCTTGCCAGCGCCGAGCCGCAGCTGCCCTCGCAGCCATCACTGCCTGCAGTGCTGAAAGGGAAGTTATTACTTTTGGTAGGGTTGGGGTGTTTTTTTTTTTGTTCCCATTCCTGAAGACCACATGAAACCTGGCTACTGTCCTGGGAGTTCAAGTTACTGTCTTTGCAGTCCCTGGAGTTAACTTAATAGCCTGGGAGCTTGCCTGTAGAAAGCATTTGGAGGAAAATGAATTTATGTTGTATTTCCTGCATACTTCTGATAGCTGCTTGGCCAGACTAACAGCATCCCTCCTTGTACTGTGGGACAACAATCTTGCAGCTTTGGATGGCCTTTCACAGAAAGAAATCTGAATAAAATAATAAAAAAAAAAAAATACACAGGATTGCAGAATGAAGTCCAAGATCTGCTGAGAGCAGGACCAAAGTGGAATTTAAACCACAACACAAATACAGCTACAGCACAAATGTGGCCTTTCCCTCTCTGCTGCACTTCAGGAGGGAAGGTGTCAAAAAAATAAACCATTCCACATCAGTGAGAACCATCTGAGGGTCAGAATGGGGGCTGCAGGCCTAACACCCAATCTGCAGCTGCTCCTCTCTCATTCCAAACCGTTGCCCTCCCTCTGTCACTACAGCCTTTGCAAACAGTCCCTCTGCAGCCTGCTCGTAGCCCCCTTCAGCTACTGCAATGCTGCTATCAGGTGTCCTTGCAGCCTTCTCTGACTCAGGCTGAACACCCCCAGCTCCCTCAGCCTGTTCTTGTAGCAGAGCTGCTCCATGAGCATTTTCATGGCCTCCCCTGGACCTGCTCCATCAGGTCCATGTCCTTCCTGTGTTGAGATCTCTGGAGCTGGATGCAGCGCTGCAGTTGTGGTGTCCCCAGAGCAGAGCAGAGCAGCAGGATGCCCTCTCTCCACCTGCTGGAAATGCTGCTTGTGCCATAGAACCATATTCAAATCACCAAGGAGAAAATTCAAGCTTCCAACCACAGTCCCTTTGCCAGGAGGGACTGAGAACACCTCTGGCTCTGGAGGGTTTGATCCAAACTCTGTGTCAGGCCTCTCCTGACCCTCAAGCAAAGGAACGATTTGCTGCGAGCAGAGCAGCCATCTGAGCACCCATTTGTCAGGAAGCTCTGCCCATGTGCAAGCACTCACAGGGCAGCAGCATCGTAGCTGCTGAGCTCCTGCTCTGCACCAGCCTGGCACACAAGCAGGAGGAGCTGGCTGCACACAACGTAAGAACCAAGCCTGCAGGCAGGAGCTGCTGGCTGCTGGGTCTTTCTGGGCATTGTTGGACAAGCCAAAAAGCAGCAAAAGCAGCTCTCTGCATGGCTACTGACCTGAAGAGTATTTGGCAAAGGAAGTAGAATGCCAGGATTAGACCTCCCCTTCCTTCCCCAATAGCAAAGGAGTCTGGAGGCTCACAGCCAGCATGGCAGGGTGACTCTATAGGACACTGGAAGAAAGGAAAGCTGCTTTGTAGAGAGTAATTGATCACAGAATTGTCAGGGCTGGAAAGGACCACAAGGATCAGCCAGTTCCAACACCCCTGCCATGGCCAGGGACACCTCACACTAGATCAGGCTGGCCACAGCCTCATCCAGCCTGGCCTTAAACACCTCCAGGCATGAGGTTTCCACCACCACTGGGCAACCCCTGCCAGGCTCTCACCACCCTCATGCTGAACAACTTCTCCCTGACATCCAATCATGAATCTACCCACCTCTAGTTTTGCTCCATTCCCCCGAGTCCTATCACTCTCTGACAGCCAAAAGAGTCCCTTGCAAATCACTGATGCCTCAGGACACAGCAGTTCAGTAAAAGTCTTACTAGGATTAATGGAAACCACAAGAGCAGGAGAGGGGATTCTGCCCCTTGCCTCTGCTCTGCTCAGACCTCACCTCCAATCATGCTTCCAGCTCTGCTGTACCCAGCATGAGAAGGACACAGAGCTGCTGGAGTGAGGCCAGAGGAGGCCACAAAGATGAGCCAAGAGCTGGAGCAGCTCTGCTGTGAGCACAGGCTGAGGGAGCTGGGGGGGTGCAGCCTGCAGAGGAGAAGGCTCCAGGGGCACCTCAGAGCTGCTGCCAGTGCCTGAAGGGATCCTGCAGGAAGGCTGCAGAGAGACTGTNCCTTGCTGGGGATGTTGCAGACCAGGCTGGATGAGGCCTTGAGCAGCTGAGTCTGTCTGAGAGGTGTCCCTGGGCATGGTGAGGAGGTTGGAGGAGATGAGCTCTGAGATTCCTTCTAAGCTGAGCCATTCTGGGATTCTGTGATACAATTAATTCCCTTTCCCTCAGCTACTTTTTTTTTTTTTTTTTTTTTT